>CM039508.1:26763390-26823187 GCA_022432975.1 Begonia masoniana | reverse complement strand
ACGATGCCCAGCGACATCCCCTTCCACTCCGAATCGACCGCGACACGCATGCAAAAGTGCCATTCTCGGGCCCCGAACGTCGCAATTCGCCCAAATTTTCCATAGTCAGCGCCGTTGGCCTTCCTCAGCTGCCCTGCGTCGATCTTCGTCGCCCCTGATACGGAAAAAAATACTCGGTCGAAAAAAGGGGTGCAACACGAGGACTTCCCAAGTGGTCACCCAACTTAGTACTACTCTCGCCGAAGCACTTTTAACTTCGGAGTTCTGATGGGATCCGGTGCATTAGTGCTCGTATGGTCGCACCCAACAATCTTCGTCCGCCAATTCACTTTGTCCGATGCCCAGCGACATCCCCTTCCACTCCGAATCGACCGCGACACGCATGCAAAAGTGCCATTCTCGGGCCCCGAACGTCGCAATTCGCCCAAATTTTCCATAGTCAGCGCCGTTGGCCTTCCTCAGCTGCCCTGCGTCGATCTTCGTCGCCCCTGATACGGAAAAAAATACTCGGTCGAAAAAAGGGGTGCAACACGAGGACTTCCCAAGTGGTCACCCAACTTAGTACTACTCTCGCCGAAGCACTTTTAACTTCGGAGTTCTGATGGGATCCGGTGCATTAGTGCTCGTATGGTCGCACCCAACAATCTTCGTCCGCCAATTCACTTTGTCCGATGCCCAGCGACATCCCCTTCCACTCCGAATCGACCGCGACACGCATGCAAAAGTGCCATTCTCGGGCCCCGAACGTCGCAATTCGCCCAAATTTTCCATAGTCAGCGCCGTTGGCCTTCCTCAGCTGCCCTGCGTCGATCTTCGTCGCCCCTGATACGGAAAAAAATACTCGGTCGAAAAAAGGGGTGCAACACGAGGACTTCCCAAGTGGTCACCCAACTTAGTACTACTCTCGCCGAAGCACTTTTAACTTCGGAGTTCTGATGGGATCCGGTGCATTAGTGCTCGTATGGTCGCACCCAACAATCTTCGTCCGCCAATTCACTTTGTCCGATGCCCAGCGACATCCCCTTCCACTCCGAATCGACCGCGACACGCATGCAAAAGTGCCATTCTCGGGCCCCGAACGTCGCAATTCGCCCAAATTTTCCATAGTCAGCGCCGTTGGCCTTCCTCAGCTGCCCTGCGTCGATCTTCGTCGCCCCTGATACGGAAAAAAATACTCGGTCGAAAAAAGGGGTGCAACACGAGGACTTCCCAAGTGGTCACCCAACTTAGTACTACTCTCGCCGAAGCACTTTTAACTTCGGAGTTCTGATGGGATCCGGTGCATTAGTGCTCGTATGGTCGCACCCAACAATCTTCGTCCGCCAATTCACTTTGTCCGATGCCCAGCGACATCCCCTTCCACTCCGAATCGACCGCGACACGCATGCAAAAGTGCCATTCTCGGGCCCCGAACGTCGCAATTCGCCCAAATTTTCCATAGTCAGCGCCGTTGGCCTTCCTCAGCTGCCCTGCGTCGATCTTCGTCGCCCCTGATACGGAAAAAAATACTCGGTCGAAAAAAGGGGTGCAACACGAGGACTTCCCAAGTGGTCACCCAACTTAGTACTACTCTCGCCGAAGCACTTTTAACTTCGGAGTTCTGATGGGATCCGGTGCATTAGTGCTCGTATGGTCGCACCCAACAATCTTCGTCCGCCAATTCACTTTGTCCGATGCCCAGCGACATCCCCTTCCACTCCGAATCGACCGCGACACGCATGCAAAAGTGCCATTCTCGGGCCCCGAACGTCGCAATTCGCCCAAATTTTCCATAGTCAGCGCCGTTGGCCTTCCTCAGCTGCCCTGCGTCGATCTTCGTCGCCCCTGATACGGAAAAAAATACTCGGTCGAAAAAAGGGGTGCAACACGAGGACTTCCCAAGTGGTCACCCAACTTAGTACTACTCTCGCCGAAGCACTTTTAACTTCGGAGTTCTGATGGGATCCGGTGCATTAGTGCTCGTATGGTCGCACCCAACAATCTTCGTCCGCCAATTCACTTTGTCCGATGCCCAGCGACATCCCCTTCCACTCCGAATCGACCGCGACACGCATGCAAAAGTGCCATTCTCGGGCCCCGAACGTCGCAATTCGCCCAAATTTTCCATAGTCAGCGCCGTTGGCCTTCCTCAGCTGCCCTGCGTCGATCTTCGTCGCCCCTGATACGGAAAAAAATACTCGGTCGAAAAAAGGGGTGCAACACGAGGACTTCCCAAGTGGTCACCCAACTTAGTACTACTCTCGCCGAAGCACTTTTAACTTCGGAGTTCTGATGGGATCCGGTGCATTAGTGCTCGTATGGTCGCACCCAACAATCTTCGTCCGCCAATTCACTTTGTCCGATGCCCAGCGACATCCCCTTCCACTCCGAATCGACCGCGACACGCATGCAAAAGTGCCATTCTCGGGCCCCGAACGTCGCAATTCGCCCAAATTTTCCATAGTCAGCGCCGTTGGCCTTCCTCAGCTGCCCTGCGTCGATCTTCGTCGCCCCTGATACGGAAAAAAATACTCGGTCGAAAAAAGGGGTGCAACACGAGGACTTCCCAAGTGGTCACCCAACTTAGTACTACTCTCGCCGAAGCACTTTTAACTTCGGAGTTCTGATGGGATCCGGTGCATTAGTGCTCGTATGGTCGCACCCAACAATCTTCGTCCGCCAATTCACTTTGTCCGATGCCCAGCGACATCCCCTTCCACTCCGAATCGACCGCGACACGCATGCAAAAGTGCCATTCTCGGGCCCCGAACGTCGCAATTCGCCCAAATTTTCCATAGTCAGCGCCGTTGGCCTTCCTCAGCTGCCCTGCGTCGATCTTCGTCGCCCCTGATACGGAAAAAATACTCGGTCGAAAAAAGGGGTGCAACACGAGGACTTCCCAAGTGGTCACCCAACTTAGTACTACTCTCGCCGAAGCACTTTTAACTTCGGAGTTCTGATGGGATCCGGTGCATTAGTGCTCGTATGGTCGCACCCAACAATCTTCGTCCGCCAATTCACTTTGTCCGATGCCCAGCGACATCCCCTTCCACTCCGAATCGACCGCGACACGCATGCAAAAGTGCCATTCTCGGGCCCCGAACGTCGCAATTCGCCCAAATTTTCCATAGTCAGCGCCGTTGGCCTTCCTCAGCTGCCCTGCGTCGATCTTCGTCGCCCCTGATACGGAAAAAAATACTCGGTCGAAAAAAGGGGTGCAACACGAGGACTTCCCAAGTGGTCACCCAACTTAGTACTACTCTCGCCGAAGCACTTTTAACTTCGGAGTTCTGATGGGATCCGGTGCATTAGTGCTCGTATGGTCGCACCCAACAATCTTCGTCCGCCAATTCACTTTGTCCGATGCCCAGCGACATCCCCTTCCACTCCGAATCGACCGCGACACGCATGCAAAAGTGCCATTCTCGGGCCCCGAACGTCGCAATTCGCCCAAATTTTCCATAGTCAGCGCCGTTGGCCTTCCTCAGCTGCCCTGCGTCGATCTTCGTCGCCCCTGATACGGAAAAAAATACTCGGTCGAAAAAAGGGGTGCAACACGAGGACTTCCCAAGTGGTCACCCAACTTAGTACTACTCTCGCCGAAGCACTTTTAACTTCGGAGTTCTGATGGGATCCGGTGCATTAGTGCTCGTATGGTCGCACCCAACAATCTTCGTCCGCCAATTCACTTTGTCCGATGCCCAGCGACATCCCCTTCCACTCCGAATCGACCGCGACACGCATGCAAAAGTGCCATTCTCGGGCCCCGAACGTCGCAATTCGCCCAAATTTTCCATAGTCAGCGCCGTTGGCCTTCCTCAGCTGCCCTGCGTCGATCTTCGTCGCCCCTGATACGGAAAAAAATACTCGGTCGAAAAAAGGGGTGCAACACGAGGACTTCCCAAGTGGTCACCCAACTTAGTACTACTCTCGCCGAAGCACTTTTAACTTCGGAGTTCTGATGGGATCCGGTGCATTAGTGCTCGTATGGTCGCACCCAACAATCTTCGTCCGCCAATTCACTTTGTCCGATGCCCAGCGACATCCCCTTCCACTCCGAATCGACCGCGACACGCATGCAAAAGTGCCATTCTCGGGCCCCGAACGTCGCAATTCGCCCAAATTTTCCATAGTCAGCGCCGTTGGCGCTGATATTGTCCGGAAGACCGTTTAACTTTTGATGGGTGTGTTTGTTTTTTATACTTTTTTTATAGATTGTTCTCACCATATTAGAAACCGTTATTAGTTTTAAAATGTAGAGGAACCATGGTTAATGATTCTGTTAGCGAAAACTAAAGAGAGCGGTGACGAACTCTAGGTGAAACTTTGGTTCAAAACTTATGCAAATACAAAAACAAGTCATGGTTTGGCACAAACTCGGCAACGCTGGTTTTGAATGTACATTGTATATTTTGGAATTTAATCATAACTTAACAGTTACCCAAAAAATCGAGTTACCATTGCTTCGTTGATTTCTCCAAAACCAGATGCATTACCGAACGAGCTTGATTGTTTAAGTGCTGGGTTCGATTGCCAAGATGGTTTCTTTCAATCTATTTCTGGTCATGGCAACCTGAAGCTAATAGAAAGTTCAGTTCTGTCTGGTACTGATAGTCGTATGGATGATAACTATACAAGCTCACTTAATCATGCATCCTTATCTCAACTGCCGAAAACTAGTCGCATTATTCTTGATTCTGAAAAGGGTTCTATTCCTACTCCATTTCTTGAAGGATGTATTTTAGATGATGGAAGAATTGAAAATTTAATTGAGCTTGGAGTTGATGTCAATCATTTTGACAGTAATGTTGGGATTGACATTCGAACTGGGTTCAAGTACCATATTTTTTTATAGGGGATTTCGCTGAATGACTCCTAGGTTGGAAAGGTTATTCGTTCAGAGAAGAACTGCTTGCACTGATCTGCTGATTTTTGGTTTGGAAGGTATAAAATGCAGTTATTTGAAATGGCAAAAATTTCTTTCGTTATTAGTTCTCGGCATTCCGGTCCAACCTTGGTGAATAAGTTGCTGTTCAGGCTTAAGTTTTTGATCTCCGGCCTTTTACATATATTCTTCGGTATCGGGCCATAAAGCTGGTTATTTGCCGAGTTGAGAAGCTGCATTTTTTCCAAGCAGGTGAAGGATTCTGTAATTGGGCCACTTATTTTGTTCTTGCTGGCATCAAACAACGTAACGTTTCCCAGAAGCCTATCTCATATGGCAGACACCCATCAAAACTGTTATTCAGAAAAAGAACCTCAATGAGAGTGTCTTCGGCATTCCCAATGCTCTCTGGAATAGGGCCGGTGAACTCGTTGTTGGCAAAAGTGAGGTATCTGGCCGGAGTGGAGCCGAAATTATCAGGAAGTGGGTTAGAAAACTGGTTGTTGTTGATGAAAATAACGTCGAAGTCGAGGGAGAAGAGTTGTGGAGGAACTGAACCCGAGTGGCCGTTGAAACGGAGGTCCAGGAAGGTGAGATTTGCAGCTCCTATAATTGGCTTTGGAAAAGAACCTGAAAACTTGTTGTTGCTGAGATCTAGCTCGAAGAATTACGGAAGTTGAGAAATGTTTTCTGGGATTAGAACAGTGAAGTTGTTGGAGTTTGCATGGAAGAATGTAAGATCTGGAAATCTATCCAAGAATCCATCGAGATTAAGTTGAGGACCAGCAAAGAAGTAGTTGTTGAAGTCTATGCCGGAAATCATCGGTTGGTTGAAGACGGGGTCTCTGTCGCAGGAAAATCCTTGGTATGAACGTACATCGTTGCCAACCCATGAGCCAGTGATATTCTAGGGATCGGATGTGACTTTGGGTTTGAAGTTTTGTATCACATTGAAGGCCACTACTATTCTGTCGATTGGAGGCGGCGGGGGAGGAGAAGGCGGCGGCGGTGGAGGAAGAGAAGGCATTGGCAGTGGAGGCAGTGGAAGCGGAGAAGCCGGCAGGGGGGGTGGAGGGCATAAGCGACGAGGAGCCTTTACCGCCACGTCCACTACGACCCTGAGAAGGACTCCCACCGGCATGGCCGCCTACGAAAATGAGCAAGTCTTTCCAAAACTCATCACATACGACCTCACGTGCAGAGCCGGGGAAGAGCAATGAAGTGAACACCAAAACAAGAAAAAACAAGCCACTACCCATTTACCGCTCTGCAAATTGCCAATCTCAAATGGAAGAAATACAAGGCAGGAATGGCTCAAAACCCTTGATAATTTACGCATGATTGTCCATTAACAATGGGCAATCACTAAGTGTCCACTTCTTGCAATCAACCATTATTGGAAACATGTCACTACGCCACCCATGCAAATATCTACAAGAATTGGGTTGGGTATGTTCTGGGACCGTATTGTAAAAATGAAACACCAAATATTAGGGGTTGACCTTTTTTTCACTGTTTGGTTTGGTTTACCCTCGTAACTTGACCAATTGGGAGTGTGCCCATCCTGGGGAGGAGTGCAAATTTCATAATACATTTAAAGTTGAGGAATTTTGTATTAATATAGGTATAAATTTACATAGATGTCTAAAATATTTGTTGAATTAAGAATCATGATTGAGTAGTAGGCCTATTCATGTTATGATCCATATTTTGTACTTCAAAGAGTAATTATGTTAACCAAAGTTGTCATTATTTTAGTTGATATGCATGTACATGAACGTGAATACATTGCTGCTTCAAATCACTTAAAGTTTGAACATTATATTATTATGGGAAATTATCAATTTTAACCCTGTACTATACACGTTATTTCAAGTAGACCCCTGCACTAAAAAAACCGACAAGTCGAACCTTATACAATTATTCTGTTATCGTTTTAAACCTTTTTAAAATTTCTGTTAAAACCCTACTGTTAGAGCACATGCAGAATCTAAATTTATTAAAAAAAAACTATTTTTATCCTTTCTCTTCGTATTCTCTTTGCTCTGTGAAATCTTCTAGCCCTACATCCCCAAATCTTCACCTTGCTCCCTCTCAGATTTTTTAAGTGTACTAACCTGAAATCGCGAGTTTCCCCCTCCTCCGATTTTTCCATTTTACAGAGTCTGCAGCTCGAACCTAACAGTATACAAATTATCTAATAAATACAACCTAATAATAATAAATACAGTGGTTTAATTAAATAAATTATCTATTTCATCTAAATCCCGCCATTGTAGGATCAAAGCTTCTTTTCAGTTGACCAAACGAAGCTAGTAACAACTATGGAAAAATTCTGTCCAGTTTTCGTTTGATTATCTCGTTGGCAAGAATAGGTACGCTAATTATTTACTCACCGGATATTTCTGCTTTATAAAGCAAATTCGACGTGGAAGAAAAACAAATTTTGTTCTGAAGTTTTTTTATCTTCTCGCGAAGTTAGTTTTAACAGCTGATCCAACAACCCTTTTCCGCCATTGGTGCAAATCATAACTCCCTCGCCACTCTTATAAAGCCCAGAAAATCTTCGTCTTCTCCATCGGGTTCTTCCGTCCAAGTCTCTTACTTTTCAATTTTGAGCATCTTGATCGTCAAAATTTATTTTCAATTTTGAATCATGCCGGCGGCGGGAAGCTCGCGATTTCGAGTTTGGTACACTGGAAAATGGAAAAATCGAAGGAGGGGGGAGAAGCTCGCGATTTCAGGTTTGGTACTGGAAAAATCTGAGAGGGATTAAGGTGAAGATTTGAGGATTTAGGGGTAGAAGATTTCACAGAGCAAAGGAGATTACGAAGAGAAAGGATAAAAGTGGTTTTTTTTTTAATAAATTTGAATTCTGGATGTGCACTAACAGCAGGGTTTTAACGGAAATTTTAAAAAGGTTTAAAACGATAACAGAATAATTGTATAAGGTTCGATTTGTCGG
Source organism: Begonia masoniana (assembly GCA_022432975.1). Classification (NCBI taxonomy): domain Eukaryota; kingdom Viridiplantae; phylum Streptophyta; class Magnoliopsida; order Cucurbitales; family Begoniaceae; genus Begonia; species Begonia masoniana. The sequence continues at coordinate 26,815,358 of CM039508.1, read as the reverse complement.
TTTTTTTAGTACAGGGGTCTACCTGAAATAACATGTATAGTACAGGGTTAAAATTGATAATTTTCCTATTATTATTTTCAATATGGAAAAATTTCGGTTGTGTTTTGCAAAAAATTGGTTGAAGTTTGAATTTTTTTTGCACTTGGACATTTTATTTAATATATATTATACTATATATAATAATTATTATTTTTATTTTATTTTATTTTTTTAAGGAGGAGAGGACCTTAGAAGGATAGTGAGAGAGAGGAAGGGAGAGTCTCAGAGGGATTTTCCGCTAATTCTTCATCTTATTTGTGTCCGTGACTCTCTTGGCTTCAAATTTTGTGAAGATTCTTTAGGGGTGAGTTGATTTCTAAGATCAATTTCATTAGTTTTTTGTCGAGTATTGTAATTTTTGTTGGATTCTGATTTTGAGCTTTGAAACTAGTAATCTCTAGGTTATTCTGATTTCCGTTGGATTAGATAAGTGTCAGATCGATTGGTGGTAAGAAATTGGCAGAAATGACGAGTTTTTTGGCCAAACCCATCCTTGGAAGCAGCTAGGTTTCTGTTGGGAAGTAGCTAGGATCCCGCTCCAGGCTACTATGGGTGCAGTCCAGCCATTCGCTATGGGCGTCTATGACAACATTCTAGACTTCCACTATGAGCATTTGTTGCAGCATTCCAAACTTCCGCTATGGGCTTCCATGAAGACACTGCAACTTCTGCTCTTTTGACTACTCCGATGAATTGATAACACTCCAACTTGATAACGTGTGAGATTCCTCACCTTCATTGAGATATTTCAACTTCAAAAAAGTGAAAAGAAAGTTGAAATAAAGATACTCTGACCAACTCTCACAAAAGGATAAAAAATATCAAACAACCGAAAGAAATGGTGTGAAGTTGCAAAAAGAAAACAAATTTATTTCTTCAAATTCTTGGCTGATGAAACCAGCCCTCAATAGGATTATAAATATCCGACATTGAGAATTACAATTCTTAAAAAAATTATCAAAAAGGGACCTAAGAAATAGTCCTCATTCAATAACGTCATTTCTAACAACTAACGAAAAACAACATTAAATATCTATATCTAATCCCCATTAATTAAACCTTTTCCACCTAAATCAAAGCAATACACAACCTAGTTTCTAAATACTTAGTCTATAATTTCTTTGTCATCAAACAACATCAATTCATGCCTTAATTCAACCAATATTAAAAAATTCACGCAACATCGGCAATGGATATAAATATGCAACCAAAGAGTTCAATCTTCTCCACCTAAATCATACAATATGACATAAGTTAAAGAAATTGTCAAGATTAGAATCCTTACCAAGATCAATCATTAATACATGCATTATGAGACTTAATAAAAGATAATAAAATGTTATTACATTTGATTGATGTATTGGGTATGTGATTGACACAATGTGTGTTCATGCATCACAATTGCATAGTACAGACCATACAAAGGCAATTTGGCTTTGTTGTCTCAATATATTTGCCTAATATACTAGATAGTGGCATGATGGTTGACCTATTTTCCAATGTGTATGTAACTTTCATCTTTGGATGATACATATTCACTAGCATAGTTACTCAAGTTAGTTGTTATCTATGTTGTTGGGAGGTGCAAGGAGAAAACTATCATCTCCTTGCACGAGCTAACTTGATCGTTCAATGAGGAAGTGTCTAGTCGAGTACTTGAAATTTCGTGGTACTAGGAGGCAGTCCAGCCTTTTTTATTTTATTTTATTTTCCTTTTATTTACGATACTTTCATGCATTGCATATAGGGTAGTTTGATATTTTTTCATTTTATTTTTTAAGAAATAGTTTCAAGAGTAAGTTTGGGAGAGTCAACAGTTAAAGGGGGAAAAATCACATATTTAAAATATGATGATGAGTAGTTAACATTACAACAAGGTTGGAGCATGCAACAGTAGTACTCAAGATGCAGAAGGACACGTGATTCACGATGACAATTATAAATCAGCACATGTTAAAACAAACTAGTGTTGTATAGAAAAGGGAAAAATGTAAAATCTATGCGTGAAATGGTAAGGAAGATTATTCAAATAAAAACGAAGCTTATGCAAAGAATGCAAAAATAGGGCAAAAGAAGGTTATTTTTAAGTAGGGGGATTCAGTTTGGCTCCATTCGAGAAAGGAGAGATTTCCTTAGCAAAGGAAGTCTAAACTCATGCTTAGAGCCGATGGTTCTTTCAAAGTGTTGGAGAGAATTAACAACAATGCTTACAAGCTTGAACTTTCATGAGAGTATGGAGTTTCCGCCGCTTTCAATGTGCAAGACTTGTCTTTATACCTTAGAGAGGAAGACAAAAAGTTAGAGGCTAATCCAAATTAGAGGTCAAATTCTCAGTTACCCGGAGATGATGATATGGTGAAGGGACCCCTTACAAGATCCCGAGCCAAGAGACTCACTAACCTATTTGTTCATTTTGTACGCACATCATTTTTTAATAGCTTGGAGGAAGATCTTAATAAAAGAGATAAAGATATACCAATGCATGCAATTTATTTGCTTAATAACACGGAACCCGAACTATCAAATACTACCTTCAACCATTCCCCTCATAGACAAATGATGCTCTGGTCGTGACATGAGGCCAAAAAGAGAGCTATATGCCTTTTTAAGTCTATATAATATTATGTTTATATATGGACTTGATGTAATAGTTAGTAAAAGACACATTTTGGGATTGAGAAGTCAACATTACCCAAACTAGCCATGTTTAGGTACTTGACTTTATCAACTAGCTAAGTACTTGTTTCCTTTTTGTTAGCTAGACATGTGATGCTTCATTTTTTGTAATTGGAAACCCTAATTTTGTCACACCCAGGAAAATTCCGGTAACGCACGTATGCCTTTGAAGGGATAAAGGGATTAGATTTAAGTTATGCAAAGAGAAGAATGTAAGTTTGACAAGTTAAAAGGAGGGTTGAAAATTTAAACCAAATGTGTTGAAAAGTCAAAGTATGTAAACCAATAAACCAACCAATAGGAAATTGTTAGAATTTATTTAAATGAAGAAAAGGTGGTGATTGGGATGATGATTCACGTTGGATTTAAAGGAGAGAAAAGAGAGGGTTTAGGTGCAATTTTAAAAAGAATGGTGGAGGAAAAGAAAAAGTGGAAAATAGATTAGGTTAAAAGGTGATTTTCCTTTTTCTTTCTTCATCTTCATCGGCCTCTCTCCTTCTCCTCCATAGCCGACTCCTCTCATTCCATTTCCTTCATTTTTGCAAGAGTTTTCAAGGTAATAATGCATGAGTTTTGGTTTGTATATATATAAGTTAAGTTTAGTGGTGATTTTGAGGTGTTTTAAGTGGATTGGTGAGGGTTTAGGAAACCCTAATGGGGAGCTACGAAATTTTGTTTTCAATTAGTTTTTTTCCTTCCAAATTTGTTGGTTTAGTTGTTGAATGGATAGTTTAGGTTGTTTGAGTGGTTAGATTGAAGATTGGAGGAGTATTACACAAAAACCAGTTTAGGAACATTTGGTGGCCGATTCTATCTTTGTCATTTTCGGTTTGGCTAAGTGTGTTGTTTGGATAATTTGAGTATTTCAATGGATAGTAGACGTGTAGAGGTTTTCGAATTGGGGTGGCACGTCGAAATCCGTTGAAAAACGAGAAAGTTATGGCAGTTTGAATGTGGACGGTAAAAATTGTTAAAAATCGGGTTTGGTGGCTTTAGGTCAAAAAGTTAATGTTAGTTTGGTTAGTTGATTTCTTTAGAATCCTTTAGTGTGTTACTAAGTTTAGTTTCCGTTATTTAGGTGATCGAGCGTGTAATTTGGTCGGACGGAGTGAGCGAGAAAGTGTCGAGACAACAGGTAAGTAGTGGTAGCTATCCTTTCACCTTCGGGCCTACACCATCGAACGTTAGGGTTATTTATTTCGTGTTGTGTTTTGTTGCATATTCGTTGAAATGCATCATGGTTTTCAGTTAAACGAAAATACGAGTTGTTTGCATGGTTGTTTGTGAGTGTGAATGTAATCAGATAAAATGAATGGTAATTGCATCTTGAGTAGTGTGCCTTGTCGGGATTACGTGCTGGAGTGTAGCACCCCGGAGGGAACTCTACAAGAGGTGACCGGCTAAAATACAAAATCTGGATTAGTGTACCTTGTTGGGATTACGTGCTGGAGTGTAGCACCCCGAGGGGATCTCTATGATGGATGATTGGCTAAAATACGTAAAGGTCGAGAGTATGAATTCCTAGACGGTTATAGGATTCTACGATCGACGAGGGAGATCATGTATGACCATCCTAGACGGTTATGGGATGAGAGCTGTCTGGTCATGCTCTGGTGGTTCTGAGTGTGGTCATCCTAGACGGTTATAGGATGTGTGCCTACTCAAATCACACGGCTTATGAAATGATTAAAGCAACGAACAGCAAATAAGCACAACTGAGTGGTAGAAACTGCATGTGTTAGGCTGATTGCATTGTGTTGTCGTATTTGTTATTCCCTACTTGCTAAGCATTAGGCTTACGTTTTGTGTTTTGTGGTGTAGGTGACAAGTTCTTTACAGGTGAGGTAGATGAGACAGCCGAGGATTAGGCCATAGTCGGAGGAGTACGGAGTTCGCCAGTGCAGGCTATCGTCAGGGCGTCTTGACCACTGTCTTCCTCGGGTAGTGTGGGAGGTGAATGTTTTGTTGTAGATGTTTTTGTAAATGTTTTGTAAAGCTTTTGTTTTGAGAAAAGTTAGAAAAATGTGGAGAGTTTTGGTAAGTTGTATGGTAAATCTTTTCTTGGTTATTTGGAAGGTTTGTGAGTCGATAGGGTTGTTGATAGTGTTTGTACGTATTTGGACTTTTAAACTATATGTTTTCTGGTTTTGGTTTCAGGTTTTGGTTTATTGAATTTTAGGTGTTACGCCGTCCGTTTTGATTTTAAACTAAATAACGTCGGGTTTACGTTCGCTATTTTTTTAATTATCCGTTTTAAGTCGGTTTTCCAAAATTTTTATAGGACTTGAAGATTGGGTTGTTGAGAGTGTGTGGTTAAAATTTTAAGAGTTTTGGAGGTGTTTGGCTTGGGAAAAAGTGGAGGAAAAGTGGTGAAGGTCGGGCTGGGCGAGCAGGTGGGGCGCTGGCGCGCGCATGGGGCGTACAAGGCGCGCCGCAGTGGCGATCGTTCCCCGCCCAGCGGCGAACGATCCCTGGCGAGCGCCTCTCGGGTACTGTAGCACCCGAGAGGTTGGCGAAGGTTCGCCACTTGCGCGCGCACGATGCGCTCACGATGCGCGCACGGTGCGCGCGCATGAACAGTAACCCGAAGTTTTAAATTTTTTTTAAAATTTTTCTATTTCCAAATAATTTTAACCCGACATTTTCCAACATATTTTAAACGTATTTTGGGCACGTTTTCCAACAAAAATCGAGGGTTCGAAAAACCCGAAAACAGAGTTAAAAATTATTTTAAACGTCGTTTTAAACGCGGGATAGCTTAGCAAAGTGACGCACCGAGCCGGAGAGGGTTCAGGGCGTTAGAAAGTTGGTATCAGAGCAAAAGTGGTCCAGTCGTTCAAAGGATTACCCGACAATGCCGGCCGCTGTGCAACGTGCTTCACCAATTGTAAGTATTTCTTTAACTCTAGTTAGTTCCTTTTCTAAGATTAGATTTTCTAACCTTTTTCAGGAATAGAAAAAAATGCCAAGAAACCCCGGACGACTAGGACGACCCGGACGACCCCGGAATGAACCAGAACCGCCTGAGGACCCGAATAAGCAACTCCGGGATCTATTGAATGTGCAATCTCAGCTGCTCGGGATTTTTATGAATCAAGGACTACTGGGAGGTTTGACAACGGGGTCCAGTTCTGGAGCGGGCTCTAGCGAGAGAGGTTTAGAAGGTTAAAGCCTCTGGCATTTGAAGGACGTTTAACTGATCCAACAGCGGCTGAAAGTTGGATATGTACGGTGGAAGACATGTTTAGTGTTGCGGAGGTGGAAGAACAAAACAAAGTGAAATGTGCTACGTTCCACCTGTCAAATAGTGCCCAAAGCTGGTGGGCAACAGTAAAGGCTACAACTAATATTCAGAGCATGACTTAAGAAAAATTCAAGGAATTATTTTATGATAAATACTACAACCGAACAGTCCAAGCTGCGAAGAGATTGGAGTTTATGGCCTTGAAGCAGACCGGATCCATGGGAGACTATATTTAGCAGTTTGAAGAATTGTCCAAGTTTGCCAGCCATCTGGTCAGCAGAGAGGAAGACAAAATCTTTCAGTTTGTACAGGGTTTGAAGCCGAGATTGAGATGCTGGTGAAGACGTTCGGAATTGATGGAATGCCATTTACTCGGGTGATGGCCAAGGCTTTAGAAGTAGAGGCAACTGCTGGTAAAATTCTAAAACCTACCGAAGCTCCGAAGAGAATGTTTAAAGATATTACAGCTCAATTTAGCCTAGGAGGATCATCTTCACAGCAACAGGGAACCAAAAGACCAGGAGGAAATATAAGTGATTAGAGGGGTGGCAAGAAGCCACAGCAACAACAGAAGAGAAAGTTTCCACCGAGTCCAAAGTGCCTGAAGTCCCATCCCGGAGAGTGTGGGCAATTTGAAGGGAAATGTTACAACTGTTTTGAAGCTGGTCATGTCTCCCGTGATTGTCCAAAACCGAAAGTCCCCCGATGCTTTAAATGTAATCAACCAGGTCATATAGCTACCAATTTCCCTGCAGCACAGAAAGGTCCAGTCAAAGCTATGCCCAGAATTTTTGCTATGATTGAGCCTGACAGTGAAGACCGTCCTGCAGTGATTTCAGGTACCGTGTTTGTTAACTCAGCGCTTGCTTTTACTTTGATAGACTCAGGTGCATCCCATTCTTTCGTAGCGATATCTTTTGTGGTGAAAGTTCAGATGGAAGTGAATCCAGCTGGATGTTTTTATGATGTGAAACTACCTTCCGGTGAGTGTCTACATTCTGATCAGATGGTATTCAATAGTTTGATATCGGTTGGAAGAAAAATGTTGCCTGCGGATTTGATTGTGATGGGGATAACTGGGTATGATGTTATACTCGGTATGGATTGGCTGTTCTGACACCACGCCACGATTGACTGTCGAGCAGGAACAGTTAATTTTCATCCTCCGGACGGTGAAAAGCTTACACTGCAGTCTTTGAGGGGTGTACAAAAGCTTTTAGTTATGGCGTCGCTCGATGCTCAGGGATCTCCTATTGGTGAGTTTGTTTGTTTTCTTGCAACCATAGTAGATTCCCAATCTTTGGTAGAAGTTAAACCTCATGATGTTTTAGTTGTTTGAGAGTTTCCCGAGGTGTTTCTGGATGATTTTCCTGGTCTACCCCCAGACCGAGAAATCGAGTTTGCCATTGACACATATCCTGGAGCTGAACCTGTGTCAAAGAACCCTTACAGGTTAGCTCCTCCTGAATTGAAAGAACTGAAAGTTTCTCACCTTGGGGAGCGCCCGTGTTGTTTGTGAAAAAAAGGACGGGTCGCTTCGAATGTGTGTTGATTACCGGGAGTTGAACAAGCTAACTGTTAAGAATAAGTATTCGTTGCCTAGGATTGATGACCTATTCGATCAGCTGCAAGGAGCTCGGATATTTTCTAAGATTTATCTGAGATCGGGGTAATACCAGTTAAAGGTTAAGTCGCAGGATATCCCAAAGACAGCTTTCCAGACGCGATATGAGCATTATGAGTTCTTGGTTATGTCGTTCGGATTAACGAATGCTCCAGCTGCATTTATGGACTTGATGAATCGGGTGTTTCGAGAGTATCTCGATAAATTTGTGATTGTATTTATCGATGATATTCTGGTTTATTCCTGTGATGAGGAGGAGCATATAGAGCATTTGAGAATTGTTTTGGAAACCTTGAGGCGCATCAATTATATGCCAAGTTTTCAAAATGTGAATTTTGGTTGACTAAGGTACACTTTCTTGGCCATGTTATCAGCAGTGGTGGAATATCAGTGGATCCAGCCAAAATTCAGTCAATTAATGATTGGCCTCAACCGACGAATGTCAGCAAAATTTGGAGTTTTCTGGCGTTAGCATGCTATTACAGAAGGTTTATCGAAGGATTTTCTAAAATAGCAGCACCTAGGACTCGTTTGACAAGAAAAGACGTGAAGTATGAGTGGTCTGAAGAGTGTGAACTAAGCTTTTAGACGTTGAAGCAGAAATTGACTACAGCTTCGGTTCTGACATTGCCTATAGCCGAGGAGAAGTTCTGTATTTATTGCGATGCCTCTCGGATTGGTCTGGGTTGTGTGCTTATGCAGAATGATAAGGTGATAGCATATGCTTCCAGGCAGCTAAAGTCGTATGAGAAGAATTATCCAACCCATGACTTAGAGTTAGCAGCTGTGGTGTTTGCTTTGAAAATCTGGAGGCATTATTTATATGGTCAGCAGTGCGAGGTATATTCAGGTCACAAAAGTCTGAAGTATATCTTCACTCAGAAGGAGCTGAATATGAGGCAGCGGCGACGGTTAGAGTTCGTGAAGGATTATGATCTGGAAATTAAATACCACCCAGGTAAAGCCAATGTAGTTGCAGACGCGTTAAGCCTAGTATCGACTTCAGTTTCAGCTTTGAAGGCTGGAATGTCCAGGGAGTTGCGTATGGAGGTTCAGAGATTTGATTTAGAGTTGATTTCAGACGTGACTGCCGTGTTATCAGATCTTTCTCTGAAGCCTACCATTTTGGAGAAAATTAGAGAAGCTCAGCAGGGAGATTCGGAGTGCAACAAATTTAAGCTGAGTATGGTGTCTGACGATAGAACTGAGTTTAGCTACTCGGATGACGGTATTTTAAAGTTTCGTAATCGGTGGTATGTTCCGAGCAGAGAACAGGTTTGGAGGGAGATTTTGGCTGAAGCCTATTCTTCGAGGTTTTCTGTTCATCCTGGCAGTACAAAGATGTACAGAGACCTCAAGCAGCATTATTGGTGGCCTTGTATGAAGAAGTCAATGGCTGAATTTGTAGAGATATGTTTGATCTGTCAACAGGTGAAGGCAGAGCATCAGAGACCTGCTGGGAAGTTACAGCCATTACCAGTTCCAGAGTGGAAGTGGGACCAGATTTCCATGGACTTCGTTGTTGGATTGCCTAGGACGACGAAGGGATTTGATGGCATATGGGTGATCGTAGATCGTTTAACAAAGTCAGCCCATTTTGTACCGGTGAAGATGACATACAGTATGGATTAGTGTGCTGAACTTTACATTCAGGAGATTTTTCGATTACACGGTGTGCCGACTTCGATTGTATCAGATAGGGACCCGAGGTTCACATCGAAGTTTTGGAAGAGTCTACATAAGGCAATGGGGACTCGGTTGAACTTCAATACTGCTTTTCATCCTCAGACGGACGGACAATCTGAGCGTACTATTCAGATTCTTGAGGATATGCTCCGAGCTTGTGTTCTGGAGTTTCAAGGTTCCTGGAGTAAGTATTTACCTTTGGTGGAGTTCTCGTATAACAATAGTTATTAGGATACTATTGGTATGGCTCCATACGAGACTCTCTATGGAAGGAAGTGCAGATCATCTCTTTATTGGGACGAGGTCGGAGAATCTAGTTTGATTGGCCCAGAAATTGTACAGCAAACTACAGATAAGATCAAATTCATTCGGCAACGCATTTTGACAGCTCAGAGCAGACAGAAGAGCTATGCGGATGGGAGAAGGCGTGAGCTGGAATTTGAAGTAGGAGATGAGGTTTTTTCTGAAAATCTCTCCATTTAAGGGCGTAATGAGGTTCGGGAAAAGAGAGAAGTTGACTCCGAGGTATGTTGGATCGTTCCTGATCACGAAGCGAGTAGGAAAGACGGCGTATCAGTTGGAGTTGCCTGCTTCAATGGAGGGTGCGCACAATGTATTCCACGTATCGATACTACGTAAGTGCCTAAGGGATCCATCTCATGTAGTGGTGCAGCAGGAAGTCGAGGTGCAGCCTACGTTATCCTACGAGAGGAAACCAGTGGATATTTTTGATTATGCAGGGAAGAAATTGTACAACAAAGACATTCCACTGGTGAAGGTGCTGTGGCGCAACCACAACGTTGAGGAGGCGACGTGGGAGCGACAACAAGACATGATGGAGCGCTATCCTGAGCTCTTCAGGTACTCAAACTTTGAGGACAAAATTTTTGTAAGGAGGGTGGATTGTAACACCTAGGAAAATTCCGGTAACGCACGTATGCCTTTGAAGGGATAAAGGGATTAGATGTAAGTTATGCAAAGAGAAGAATGTAAGTTTGACAAGTCAAAAGGAGGGTTGAAAATTTAAACCAAATGTGTTGAAAAGTCAAAGTATATAAACCAATAAACCAACCAATAGGAAATTGTTAGAATTTATTTAAAGGAAGAAAAGGTGGTGATTGGGATGATGATTCACGTTGGATTTAAAGGAGAGAAAAGAGAGGGTTTAGGTGCAATTTTAAAAAGAATGGTGGAGGAAAAGAAAAAGTGGAAAATAGATTGGGTTAAAAGGTGATTTTCCTTTTTCTTTCTTCATCTTCATCGGCCTCTCTCCTTCTCCTCCATAGCCAACTCCTTTCCTTCCCTTTCCTTAATTTTTGCAAGAGTTTTCAAGGTAATAATGCATGGGTTTTGGTTTGTATATATATAAGTGAAGTTTAGTGGTGATTTTGAGGTGTTTTAAGTGGATTGGTGAGGGTTTAGGAAACCCTAATGGGGAGCTACGAAATTTTGTTTTCAATTGGTTGTTTTCCTTCCAAATTTATTGGTTTACTTGTTGAATGGATAGTTTAGGTTGTTTGAGTGGTTAGATTGAAGATTGGAGGAGTGTTACACAAAAACTAGTTTAGGAACATTTGGTGTCCGATTCTGTCTTTGGCATTTTCGATTTAGCTAAGTGTATTGTTTGGATAATTTGAGTGTTTAAATGGATAGTAGATGTGTAGAGGTTTCCAAATTGGGGTGGCACGTCAAAATCCGTTGAAAAACGAGAAAGTTATGGCAGTTTGAATGTGGACGGTAAAAATTGTATAAAAATCGGGTTTGGTGGCTTTAGGTTGAAAAGTTAATGTTAGTTTGGTTAGTTGATTTCTTTAGAATCGTTTAGTGTGTTACTAAGTTTAATTTCCGTTATTTAGGTGATCGAGCGTGTAATTTGGTCAGACGGAGTGAGCGAGAAAGTGTCGAGACACCAGGTAAGTAGTGGTAGCTACCCTTTCGCCTTCGGGCCTACACCATAGAACGGTAGGGTTATTTATTTCATGTTGTGTTTTGTTGCATATTCGTTGATATGCATCATGGTTTTCAGTTAAACGAAAATATGAGTTGTTTGCATGGTTGTTTGTGAGTGTGAACGTAATAAGATAAAATGAATGGTAATTGCATCTTGAGTAGTGTGCCTTGTCAAGATTACGTGCTGGAGTGTAGCACCCCGGAGGGAACTCTACGAGAGGTGACCAGCTAAAATACAAAATCTGGATTAGTGTGCCTTGTCGGGATTACGTGCTGGAGTGTAGCACCCCGAGGGGATCTCTATGATGGATGATTGGCTAAAATACGTAAAGGTTGAGAGTATGAATTCCTAGACGGTTATAGGAGATGAGGGAGATCATTTATGGCCATCCTAGACGGTTATGGGATGAGAGCTGTCTGGTCTTGCTCTGAGTGTGGCCGTCCTAGACTGTTATAGGATGTGTTCCTACTCAAATCACACGGCTTATGAAATGATTAAAGCAACGAACAGCAAATAAGCACAACTGAGTGGTAGAAACTGCATATGTTAGGCTGATTGCATTGTGTTGTCGCATTTGTTATTCCCTACTTGCTAAGCATTAGGCTTACGTTTTGTGTTATGTGGTGTAGGTGACGAGTTCTTTACAGGTGAGGTAGATGAGACAGTCGAGGATTAGGCCACAGTCGGAGGAGTACGGAGTTTGCCGGTGCAGGCTATCGTCGGGGCGTCTTGACCACTGTCTTCCTCGGGTAGTGTGGGAGGTGAATGTTTTGTTGTAGATGGTTTTGTAAATGTTTTGTAAAGCTTTTGTTTTGAGAAAAGTTAGAAAAATGTGCAGAGTTTTGGTAAGTTGTATGGTAAATCTTTTCTTGGTTATTTGGAAGCTTTGTGAGTCGATAGGGTTGTTGATAGTGTTTGTACGTATTTGGACTTTTAAACTATATGTTTTTTGGTTTTGGTTTCAGGTTTTGGTTTATCGAATTTTAGGCGTTACGCCGTCCGTTTTGATTTTAAACTAAATAACGTCAGGTTTAGGTTCTCTATTTTTTTAATTATCTGTTTTAAGTCGGTTTTCCAAAATTTTTACAGGACTTGAAGATTAGGTTGTCGGGAGTGTGTGGTTAAAATTTTAAGAGTTTTGGAGGTGTTTGTCTCGGGAAAAAGTGGAGGAAAAGTTGTGAAGGTCGGGCTGGGCGCGCAGGTGGGGCGTCGTGGGGCGCGCAAGGAGCGCCGCAGTGGCGATTGTTCGCCGTCCAGCGGCGAACGATCCCTGGCGAGCGCCTCTCGAGTACTGTTGCACCCGAGAGGTTGGCGAACGCTAGCCACCATGTGGCGAACGTTCGCCACTCGCGCGCGCATGAACAGTAACCCGAAGTTTTAAATTTTTTTTTTTAAATTTTCCTATTGCTAAATTATTTTAACCCGACATTTTCCGACATATTTTAAACGTATTTTGGGCACGTTTCCCAACAAAAATTTAGGGTTTGAAAAACCCGAAAACCAAGTTGAAAATTATTTTAAACGTCGTTTTAAACGCGGGATAGCTTAGCAAAGTGACGCACCGAGCCGGGGCGGGTTCGGGGCGTTACAAATTTTCCGTGAACTTGGTATTTAAGCCATCCTTAAGGTTGAGGGCAGCAACTAATGAACCTTATTCGAAATTGTATTCAAAATTTGAGAGCTTTCTCTCTTCAAGTTGTTGCGCCTCACTCTTGGTGAGTGATATCCGAGTATAAGTGTGTGATGTTGGTTACACTTTTTTCGAGTTCAAGTGTATTAAATTGTTATTATTCCCTTCTCCACACTCTTCCCTTGAGGTGAAATCTTCAGCAGGGTGTAAGGAACTCTCTTGGAGCAAGTTGGAGAGCTCATCTTCAAAGAGAACCAAAGTATCCGAGAAGGTAGCCGTAGCACCCAACATACCAGCTTGCCCTATTTTGTGCATAACTATTTACCCCCTTTGATTATTCCCCTACTTTTTGGAGCATATTTTTATCATGTCTTGAGTGAGAAGTTATCCAAATTTCAGCCTCGTTCGAGCTAAATTGACAAAGTTGTGTTCATTGGGAGTTTACCATTTTCTCAACCAAATCAAGCTCCATTGTATTTTTGAAGCACATCATTTGGTATCAAAGCCTTGCTCTAATTTTTCCGATGCCCAGCGAGACCGCCGCAACCCGTTTCTCCCACGCCAGACCTCCAGTGCCATTGATTTTTGCTCCTGATGTGCAAGGAAGTACTCGGGCAAAAAAAAGGGTGCAACACGAGGACTTCCCAAGTGGTCACCCAACTTAATACTACTCTCGCCGAAGCACTTTTAACTTCGGAGTTCTGATGGGATCCGGTGCATTAGTGCTCGTATGGTCGCACCCGATGTTCTTCGTCCCCGAATTCGCTTTTTTTGATGCCCAGCGAGACCGCGGCAACCTGTACGAGCTATCTTAACATATGCAGTTTCTACAGTTTTGTTTGTTTTTCGTTTATGCTCTCGTTTCTGTTTCATTCTTACACGTTCATTAACTTATTGTTCTCTACTTCTTTACGCTCTAGATCAATGAGGCACACCTTGCGGTCCACCTCTCGGGACGACCATACCTTGATCTAGAAAGAGTGGCACACCTAGCGGTCCACCTCTCGTGACGGCCATACCTTGATCTAGAAAGAGTGGCACACCTAGCGGTCCACCTCTCGGGACGGCCATACCTTGATCTAGAAAGAGTGGCACACCTCGCGGTCCACCTTTCGGGATAGCCAAACTCACGTAAAGAGGGGGAAAAGGAGGCACACCTCGTAGTCCACTTCTCGGGACGGCCATACCTCAACCCCACTTTTCCTTATCTTTCTTACGTATCTTATCGTTTTAATTCATATTATGAAACAAGAGAATATTTGACTAGTCGACAACAAACCCTAATAACTTTTTCCTAAGGTATGAAGTATGTTTATCCATGGAGTAGATACATGATCAACTAAATGTCCTCATTGGTTGTGAAACTCTAAAATCTCATGAGATAGTAGAGTTTGATTGTTAGGGCAAAAATGGTGGAACTTCGAGAAACCTAGTGTTGTGTGGTGGATCACATACTAATGTGATGACATATAGTATATCATATTGGGCATACTGACATAATCATTATTGTCTTAATATGGATAATATATAATACTCAATATTATATTATCATTTGCATAGCACAGACCATGTTGTGCTGCATTAGAGTGTTAGGAGCATATTAATAACACTAATCCCCTATAAGTTATTGATAGTTGAGGTTATAGGGAGTGTTACACACACAATCTCTATTTTAAGTTATGTTGGGTATATGTTGGTTCATATATATTTATTTAAATCCAACGAGTTTAAATTCTCTTATCGGACTTTGTGAAAGTTCATGTTATTGAAATCCTCTCTATTTGCAGATACAATTGATAACAACCAAGGAAAGAAGGGGAAGTCGAAGGTCGAATGAACGACTGATCATCGAGGCATACCTTGTCAAGTAGGTCACTAATTTTTACCTAGATTTTCTAACATTTACTAGGGGTTTCCATTATGTGTTCGATTGTATGTGAGTGTAGAGTCCTCTGTCTATACATAGCCATGTATGGATTATGTACGTGTCACGTATTATAGTATGTTACAAATATTTGTATATTATTTTATATATACTATGGTACTTTTGTAGGCACTTTATTAGGCTCATGTATGATTGCCTCCCCTGTCATTTTCATTCACGTAGTAAATAATAGATAGTAAAAAATAGCAACAAATTTCTATATGAGCATATATAGTTTAGCTCATATTAAGTTTGAAATCTCAACTTGAGATATCGTGTTTAACGTGAGTTGATGGTGTATACAGATGTTGATTGTGAGTGAATAAGATAAATTTTCTCACTTTGACAATCCATAAGTCGTAATTAGGAACTTAATGGTGATGTTTAGAAGCGGCCATTACACATGGTATCAGAGCATTATTAATTGTTGTAATAGTGAGAATTAGAGGAATATTGGTTAGATATCACATTATGCCTCTAGTGCCTTTGACTTCGATCATCAAGTATGTTAACCTGTATTTTTTCTTTTGGATACAGAGGAGGAGAGGTGGTGGTATAGTTGGCAGACCTGAACATAGAAATGAGAAAAGTGAAATGCAATAATTCGTGAGAAATTTGGCAAATTATGTGATGAGAGGTTTTGCATTGATAAGCAATAGAAGACAACCTTTTGAAACTAAACTTTGATAGGATTAAGAATCAGTGTTTAAGGGCGAGCATGATTGTTATGTGGTAGGAATAAGCTTGTTTGAGCTGGAGTGTACAAAGAGCTATAGATAAAGTTAGTTGTTAGTTAGTTTAAAGAAAAGACTATATGTCACGACATAGAGGCGAGCCTAATAGATTGCCAACAGTGTTAACCCACGTGGCCAGTGAACAAGTTAATGGCAACTCTACTTGTAATCATAATCAATAAATATACCTTGATCTCATTTAGGGATTCGAAACCCAATGATCATGTCATCACCGCCATATTACCGATTATTCTAAATGTGCAAACAAGATAACCCTCACGCAACAGAAGTTGTACTAGGATAACATCGTGATACTTTGACACTGAAACCGTCCAAAGCATTAATATATATATATATATATATTGCACATAAAGAATAAAATACAATGCACCAATTGTAAACGTGTAAAACATACGTACATATACGCAAAAAGCTGACGTCTTGGTGACCAAGCCCTGTCATGTTTTTCTTGGGTGACAACTCACCAAAGCAAACGAGCGACAACCTCAAATACTGGCTCATAGTCTACAAACGCGCATGAGCCTAAAAAATTAATATCATGAATACCCCACTTAATATTAAGGGAGACATGGATGAGTCTTATAGTGGGACTAAGAACCATATCCGAGACACTATAAATGGTCGCGAACTTCAAGGTCGACCCTTTTTCGTCGTTGCTTGAACAAGGGTCGAATGCCTGGTCGACACTTGTAGAAAGGTGTCCACCCACCTATCAACATTTATAAGAAAGGGTCAACATCTTCAAGAAAGGTTCGACTCTTAATCCTCTGATTAAGGACATAAGCTAAATGCCTGGTCGACATAAGCCTTGAAGATGTTCAACCCTTGATCCATGGAGTAGACACATGTTTTTAGCTCGATTCCAAAAGGCGACATAAGCCTTAAAGGTTCGACCCTTAATCCTTCGCCATTAATTACTGTTAAATACACGCACAATCGCCTGCGTTTAAAGTAAGGGTCGTGTTTCGCACGAGAGCGACCTCGTTTAAATTAGGGCACCTCTGTAGTGGCCTGTGTTTTAAGTGATGTCGCGCTTGTTCTTACGTGCGGTAGCCTAGGTACGACTCGTGAGCGACTGCGGGGGACCTAATATAAATTTGAGGTTGCCCTCGGTTTGATCGCGTGCCATCGATTTTGTTCACAATTTTGATCTCTTACAACATTTTTTTTTGCAGTTTGGTCCTAATTTCAGATGATTTTGTCCATTGTTGAGGGAGTTCTTCGTGGTTTCGCCCATTTTTGTCAAATTTTGTGAGTTCTCTGATTGCTCTTCATTTTCTCGACCAGACTGGTTGTGATGACATTAATGGTTCCCAAACTTACCTTGAAATAGAAAGACGCTACAACGCCGATTCAATGGTCTCAGATTCGACCTTCTCAAGTAAGGTATTTGTCTCCTGAATTTAATTTGGATGTCGATAGAAAGTCGTTTCAGTTCGATATCAAGAATCGCTGTTATTTGCTCTAGGAGAGTAGAATTTGGATGTTTTACTTCATTGGGAATAAGAGATTTATTTGAAAATGTTGGAATAGTTGGTTTGTGCAAAATTGACAATGATATTCATTGAAAGACTTATCCGTCTATTTTATCCGACACAACCACTGATGGTGAAGACATACATTCTTAGATGAGAAATTAAGTTGACCCCGAGTACTATCAATGAGGTAATTGGTTTTTTGATAGACAAGCCGAGTGAAAAGTACTTTCATACTTCTCGAGATCATGACTTTATGAAGAAAATCCATAAAAATCCTGATAGTGAGAGTCCTTACAAACCCAAAGTGAAGGACCGTAATGTCAAAACATGAGTCGTTCATCACTTGATCTCCAACACCATTGGACACCGAGACCATGTGAGCTACATAGATCTCTATCTTATGGAGAAAATCTATTGTTGAAAGCGGTTCAACCTTGGATATGTGATTCTAAGTCACATGGCTGATATAGTCATGAATGCTGGCAAGAATATACCATACAACACTTTGATTTAGAAAGTCTACAGCAGTTTGAGGTTGCAATACTCTCGGGCGAGCTATGAGCAATGAAAAGGGTGTGGACGTGTACGATCATTGTACCCTATCTAAGATGGATATAGTGAAAGTGAACGAGTAATGAGTTTTTAGGACCGCATTTACTTCTGCAGCTCCTCCTCTTGCCTCTTCCACACAGGATACTCCTATGGAGGACTGACACTTTCTTAATGCTAGTATATCCAACTTTGCTTCCACTGCTGAATAATTGTCTCAGAGACTTGAGGATATTGCTTAACTCAAGTCATGATCTTTGCTAAAGTGGCTATAATTGAAGAGTCATTGAATGCCTCAGCTGTGATTCCATCCTCAAATGTCGAACCATCATCTGCTGCTTGTTTTTTTTTTTTTTACTTTTTGTTTCACCTTATGTTGTACTAATGTAATTCAGTCGGATATGTATTTTTTTTACTTATTAGATGAATTTGAATTGTCTTTTATTATTTGTTTCTGATTGTCTTTTGAACTTGGTTAGCTTGATATCTGCACTTGGTTATTGATTTTTCTACTTGGTTATATGGATAATTGACCTGCATTATTGTTATTTTGTAATATTTAACTTTGGGGATAAAGAGAAAGCAAGGCAAATGCTGTCCAATTTTCTAAGAAATTGAAACAAACTTGACATTGATAAAATATGTTCAAAAGGAATCGGCATACAAAACTTATGCATTACAAAACCTATGCATTACAAAAACTTATGCATTACAAAACTTATGAACTATATCAAAACAAATAG
Organism: Begonia masoniana; assembly: GCA_022432975.1. Taxonomy (NCBI): domain Eukaryota; kingdom Viridiplantae; phylum Streptophyta; class Magnoliopsida; order Cucurbitales; family Begoniaceae; genus Begonia; species Begonia masoniana. Next base: position 26,797,059 of record CM039508.1, on the reverse strand, counting down.
ATCTTTTGATGAAGCCGGCATAACAAACTTCTACATTACATCAATGACGACCTACATCAGGCACATAAGATTCCTACAGAGCAAGGATGAACATAATATTAACAGATCTATTAATATTTAAACAATTTATAAATTCATCAACATAAACATGGGCTTACTTATGTCCTAACTGGAGAAGTAAAACTCATAAACGTGTCATGTGAGCTATCTCTTTTGCCTCTTCCTCTTCCTCTGTTACTTGATGAAGCTGTTGTAGTTCCAAATTCTTGACAAGTTTCGGTGTTGTGACCCACTTGTTGACACCTACTACATGTCATGACAATATTTTTCTTAGTTATTGCTGGGTTTTGAGACTCATCAATATCCCACACTTTTTTTTGTTTTCAGCTTCCCCACCTGACATTTTATTGACGGTGACATAATTTCATTCAACTCTGTATCTATTTGAGGTCACACGCTTTGCTCAGCGACAAGTTGCATAAAATGTAAGTACATTTCCATGTACATTGCCTGATGATAGTAGGGATGAACATAATTGTAAACTGACCTCCTTAGAAAAAAAAGATACAAGGAATTGCATGCATACAAGGTGAGCCAGTCAGCTTCCTCTTAAAACAATTGCAGACACGATTATCCACATCGACAATGTATTGTTCGTTGTCGTTTATGACCTCAAACTGAGCACTTATTGCCATTATTGGACTCCAATTTCAAGCTGCAACCTATAGGTTACTAAGCTTCCTATTAATTTGAGGACATAATAACTCTCTCGAGCCAGCCATCTTTTTGTGACTCTTCACTATTTTGAACATCATGTTTCGTCCAATCATTTAGAACATAGTCAGAATTGGTTTGTCCTTAGCTAGTATGATGAATGCGTTGAATGACTCCCTCAAGGTATTCAGGCTTATGTCACCTTTTGGAATCGAGCTAAAAACATGTATCCCAAACTTCTCAGATCGATGACTCTTAGATGTGTGTATGTTGCTTCATCAACCAAACGTAGTTTTTTAATTTCATTGTCAAAGTGCTATGTTGGAATGCATATTTCTATTAGAGGCTTCAGGCCTCTGATAGAAAGTTGGGGGTTTAGGTTTGAGAGTGAGAGAGAGAGAGTGATGGGGTATAAGGTTTAGGATTTGAGAGATTAATAGATATAAATACGGCTTAGGGTTTGAGTGAGAGTGAGAAAGTGAGAGTTAGTTTATCATTTTAATGATAGAGAGAGGTTTTAGGGTTTTAGAGAGGGATAGATGGTTTAGGGTTTAGTGAGAGAGGGTTTAAGCTTTAAGAGAGTAAGAGGTTTAACGTTTAAGAAAGGGAGAGAGGGTCCGATGCTTGAGAGAGAAAGAAAGAAGAAGGGTGTAGAGTTTCAATGTGCAATCGAAAGAGGGTCTAGGGTTTGAGAGAGAGAGGGTTTAGGGTTGGGAGAGAGAAAAAGGGTTTCATGTTTGTAGAGACAAAGATATGGTATAGCATCTATGAGAAAGATTAAGACAAGGACAGACTCTTGTGTTAGAGAGAGCGAGACATAGACCAAAAGAGGGTTTAGGTTCAAGTGAGAGTTTTTAGGGATTCAGATTGAGAGAGAGATGGGTTAGGGTTTTAGAGGAAGGATTTAGCGATTAAGAGAGAGATAAAGGATTTAGGCTTTTGAGAGAAAGTGAAGGAAAGTAGATTTTAGCTTTCACATAAAAAAATGTTACACATAGTTGAACATTAATAAGAAATGTTTAGAGTTTAAATTATAAATCATAAAACACGGGATGTGTGATAACGAGAGTTAATTAAAGTGAATAAATAGAAGCTGTGATTGTGAGGACTAATCATGTAGGGAAATTAGTACATGATTAAATGTGATTTCAGTTTACTTCGGTGAATCCTAAGATTAGGATTCTTACTAAGCTTTATAAGCTCACTCGTTTTCTCTAATTTTTCAGAAATAGGTGGTAGTTGCTCTCGAGATAAAGGTAAAAGCAAGATGCGTTAACTAGTTTAGTATGACATAGGTCCAATAGAGTTTGAGTTTTGTTTTATCTCTTTCTATATTTTATTTTAGTTGGGCCATGTCTTTATAAATAAATTTGGATAAAGTCTTGTAGATAATAAGACTTGTATATAAATTGTGGGTTTCTTTTAATATTTATTATGGCCCATTGTAATTTATTGTTTCAGCTTTGCCGATGGTTTATTTAGCATTCTCTAGGTGGAAAATCCACGTCGCTATCTCAATCTTTGAGGGCATTGAGATCGGGGTCGTGAATTATCTCTTTACATTTTATTTATAGTTGATAATGTATTTTATTTTGATATTCATGATGATGCTAATAGGGATATTTTATGAGTAATTTTATTATTATTCTTAATAATTGGTGATGTGTTATTCAAGGATGTGCTACGTGAGGTATGAAAGAATAAAGTCTCATTTTAATAGCTGTGCATAGAGAGGAAAATCACCAATGGAACATTACTATGAGGAATCCGACTACGAGGATGGCAACTACAAAAGAGAGAGGTATGGTAGAACAAACCGTGAGGATGGAAATCCAAGCAACATCAAATGATAATCACTTCTTTTAAAAGTAAGAGTGATCCTGAACTTTATATAGAATGAGAAGGAAAAGTTGAACACATGTTTGAATGTCATAATTACACCGAGGATAAAAAAATCAAATTAGTCGATGGAATTTATGGATTATGCGAGCATGTAGTTGGATCAATTAGTGAAAATCTAAAAAAGGTATGGAGAATAACTTATACACACATGGGACGATATGAAGGTACAAATGCGTAAAAGATTTATTCATAACCACTATTATCGAGATGCGTGTAAGAAACTACAATGTTTGACTCAAGGAATCAAAAGTGTGTAGGAAGATTACAAAAAGTTGGAAGTAGCCATGGTAAGGACTAGAGTGGATGGCAACAATGAAGCTATAATGACGCGATTAATTGGAGGTTTAAACAGAGAAATCGCCGATATTGTGGATTTTCATCATTATGTGGACTTAAAAGAATTGTTGCACAAGTCCATCAAAGTTGAGAGGCCATTGAGATCGAGAAACTCTAAGATCGGATCAATCTCAAATTCTTCATGAAAATCTAGTTAGAGGAATGATAAGTCTAATACAAAACTGAAAGAGGAGTTCAAAGAGTAAGCCACGACATCAAATACCATCTCCATAAAAGCAAGTGTAAGTTTAAGTAATGATGAAATGCCACCATTAGAAGATTGTAGCGATGTGGGTATAGAGGAACACATGAGGGGAGAGCTATTAGTCACTAGACGTGTACTCGACGTTCAAGCCAAAGGATGGAGATAAAGTGCAAAGGGAGCACATATTTCACACTAGATGCCACGTCAATAACAAGGTATGTGGTTTGATAATTGATAGTGGGAGTTGTACTAACGTTGCTAGTACTTTGTTGATAAAAAAATTGAGCTTGGAAACCGTAAAGCATCCTAGGCCATACAAGCTACAATGCTTGAGCGATTGTGGAGAAGTGAAAGTGACTAGGCAAGTGAAAGTTGTACTCGCTATTGGTAATTCTAAAGATGAGGTTCTTTGTGATGTAGTACCCATGCAAGCTACACATATCCTTTTGGCGAGACCATGACAATTCGATAGAAACGTCAAACAGAATGGTTTCAAGAATGAGTACTCCTTTGATCAATATGGTAGAAAGATAATTCTCAAACCACTAAAACCATGGGAGACTAGTGAGGATCAAGAGAAGATTGCAAAAGAATTCAAAAAGAAAGAAAAGTCATTGAGTGAGCAAAAACATGAAAAAGAATAGAGTAGAGTGAGTGAAAATAAGAGTGAAAGAGAAAAAAAAGAGTGCAAGGAGAGAAAAGCTGAGAGTGGGAAAAAACAAGAGGAGAATAGGAAAATGAGTAGAATTGCAAGAATCAGTGAGGTTAAAAGTGTGATGATAGCGAGGCAAGAAGTACCTGTATTGTTGAACAAAGATGCTTATCTCGCTACTAATGAACTAACTCATTCTCTTCCGAGTGTTGTTTCTTCCATTTTGCAGGAATTTGAGGATGTGTTTCCTGAAGAATTACCGAGATAGTTTGTAACAACCCCAACCCAGTCAGGGCTGCCACGAGTATTGCCTTGACGTACATTTACTTCTAGTTTCATTCCATGACATAAAACTTTTCTCTTTTTTTTCCTCTTGACACCATAAATCCTAGACTCGGATCATAAATCATTTAAGGTTATATATATTTTCGAAAACTCGCGGACATATAACTTAAACAACATAGAACAAAAATCTTAAACCCACTGAACTCAACCCATAGACTTATTTAAGCTTGTCATCCGCAGACCACGTGTTGCCCACGTGACTTCATTAACTCGGTTTACGACATCTACCGCTCACATTCACAAAACGTATCCACCGCTCACATTCATTAAACATCCACCGGTGAATAGTAACACTCAATATCCACCGATGAACAGTAACACTCAACATCCACCGCTCACATTCACAAAACACATCCACTGCTCACATTCACTCAACATCTATCGCTCACTTCTACCGCTCACATTCACAAAACATATCCACCGCTTACATTCACTCAACATCCACTGGTGAACAGTAACACTCAACATCCACCGGTGAACAGTAACACTCAACATCCACCGCTCACTTCTACCGCTCACATTCACAAAACATATCCACCGCTTACATTCACTCAACATCCACCGATGAACAGTAACACTCAACATCCACCGGTGAAGTCAGCCGGATGACTTAAACCTCCAAATAATTCTTAACTTCTACGAACCTCAAACTTCATTCCCATAAACTCATGCAACAAAATTCATAAACTCGACCAGAATACGCATAGCGGAAGACTTTAATAAAATGGATTAAAACCATTTATCTTAAAAGCAATCTTTAAAACATAACATTGTACCAGACAATCCCAATATTTATCATCATAAGGAAACTTTATCTTACTTATACTTCAATATCATAGACCTTACTAAAACATGCTATGAGCAACACTCCACGGGTTAAAATCGCTTCCCAGCCACAAAATCCACACCATGAGCATCATCCAGCAACTCGACTTATGCCTCATCCTTTAATTTGAAGTCCTCACCTTCCAATCTGTCACCTACATCATAAGGTTTAAACTATAAGCCTAACACTTAGTAAGGAGTGCAACATTTACATAAATGCTCATGAATGCATGCTTCGTGAAAATCATATTCTTGTTCATATTTCATACATAAAAGGAATCATGTTCGTGTTCATGTTCTTAATTCGTACGTAAAGAAAGGAGGGATTTACGCAGGAGTAGGCATAGACACTAACTTGCCCTCGTCTACCTCGTAGACCACATGTCTTGCCCTCGTCTATCTCGTAGACCACATATCTTGCCATCGTCTACCTCGTAGACCACATATCTTGTAACACCCGGAATTTTCCTAAAGCGTAGGTAAACCTAGTGGGAGTATGCACGAGAGAAACCTAGTGGGAGTATGTACGAGAGTTTAACGTTCATTCTAGGGTTAGAATTGGAAACCCTAAGGTATTTTGGTTAAAATGTTTGTGAGGTTGTAAGGTTTTATAAAATAAAATTAAGTTTATGAGAAATTGGATGGAAGGAGTGGTTTTAAGGAGTAACCACGTTCAATTAATGGAAAAGAAAAGGGTTGACAAGAAAGTCAAAACTGTTATTAACCAATAGAAAGTTAGGAATTTAAATGAAATAAAAATTTAAAAGAAAAGTGGGTATAGGAGAAGCAATCACGTTGGGATGCTTGAAGCAAAGGTAAAGTGGGAGGGGGTTTTTATAAAAAAAGAAAGAGTTTTGTGGAGGAAAGTTAAAAGAGGAAAAAATCTTTAGGTTAAATGGAAAATTCTCCTTTTCTTTCCCTCATCCTCCCACGATTTTTCTTCAGCATCCCTAAGCCTCCATTGAGTATTTCAATAGAAAGTAGACGTGTAGAGGTTTTCAGATTGGGGTGGCACGTCAAAATCCGTTGAAAAACGAGAGAGTTATGACCGTTTGAAGTTGGACGGTGGAAATTGTGGGAATTTCGGATTTTAGGGTTTAAGTTGTTAAAGTTTGTTTAAATTGTGTTGAGTGGACTTAGTTTAGAATTTTTAGAATATTGCTAAGTAATTTCCCTTAACGTGCTAGGTTGACAAACGAGTATTTGGCCTAGTCGAAGTGAGCAAACACGTGCAGGAGTCCAGGTAAGTAGTGGATCGCTTGTGTTTTGCCTTCGGGCCTACACCACAGAACGGTAGAGATTTGTTTGTTTGTTTGTTGTGTTGGGTGTTGTGTGGAGCATCGTGTGTGACATGCATCATGGCTTTGACTTACGAAAATACGAATTTAACATGTTTAGAATTGTGTGGATGAAATGTAAGATATGCAACAGTTTGATATGCAAATGTGTCTCGAGTGGAACTCAAGAGGTACACTGATGTGTCTCGAGTAGAACTCGAGAGGTACGCTGATGTGTCTCGAGTAGAAGGATTTCTACTCGAGAGGTACGCTGATGTGTCTCGAGTAGAACTCGAGAGGTACGTTGATGTGTCTCGAGTAGAAGGATTTCTCTTCGAGAGGTACGCTGATGTGTCTCGAGTAGAACTCGAGAGGTACGCTGATGTGTCTCGAGTAGAACTCGAGAGGTACGGTTGTAGCGTCCCTAATACTGTACCCTTATTTTCCCGTATTATTTTTTTTTTACACTTAAAACTTTAAACCTAACGTTCGAGTGGAAATAAAACTTTAACAAAACTTAAAAACAATTTAAATAAAACTTAAAACAATTAAAACTAAATAAAACAATCGGCAGGGTCAAAAAGGGACATTTGTCCTAAAAGTGATGGGGCGATCGATCGCCCAAAACTGGCGATCGATCGCCGGCACCAAAATTGGGAGAGACGAATGATCGCCCCTCGCTGTGGTGAACGATCGCCCAGCGATCGATCACCTGGCGATCGATCGCCCAAAACGGGCGATTGATCGCCACGCTCCCTGGATTTTTTCCAGGGAGTGGCGATCCTCCTTGGTGATCGATCGCCTCTCTTGGCGATCGATCGCCAAGTTCTCTTCCTCCTCTCTTTTTTTTCTTCATCTTCTTTCATTCTCTTCCCTGTATACACACAAACTTTATTTTCTTTATTCCCTACAACCATACATCCTAACCACTTCAACATAACCACCAAATAAACGACTCAACATATTCCTAATCCCAATCAATAACGAGACAAAAACTACGAAATTCATACATGGCAGCCCGAGCATATCCGTACTCAACCTAAAACGTCTCCACGCATTTTCATAAAATTCTAATAAAAGCTTTAACAAAACATTTTGTAAAATCAGTTTACCAAAAAATCTATACATCATTCTATCAGCTAACCAGAACCAAACATCCTAATATGTTCAACTATACAATTTTTCCTACGATCCAACTATCATGTCCCAAAATACCTTTACATCTTTCCCCACGGGTCAAATACGCGTCGACTGCCCAGCACGATACCACGGGCATTCTCCTTCAATCTGTACGATCATCTGGTAGAGAGAAATCCTCCTCACCTTGCTCTATGTCACCTACACCATAAAGACACCTATGAGATAAAAATCTCAGCAAGCTCTACGTAAATGCTAATGCATGATCACTACAAATACCATCAAAACACTACAAATACCATCAAAACACTACAAATACCATCAAAACACTACAAATACCATCAAAACACTACAAATACCATCAAAACACTACAAATACCATCAAAACACTACAAATACCATCAAAACACTACAAATACCATCAAAACACTACAAATACCATCAAAACACTACAAATACCATCAAAACACTACAAATACCATCAAAACACTACAAATACCATCAAAACACTACAAATACCATCAAAACACTACAAATACCATCAAAACACTACAAATACCATCAAAACACTACAAATACCATCAAAACACTACAAATACCATCAAAACACTACAAATACCATCAAAACACTACAAATACCATCAAAACACTACAAATACCATCAAAACACTACAAATACCATCAAAACACTACAAATACCATCAAAACACTACAAATACCATCAAAACACTACAAATACCATCAAAACACTACAAATACCATCAAAACTATCAGCTAACCAGAACCAACATCCTAATATGTTCAACTATACAATTTTTCCTACGATCCAACTATCATGTCCCAAAATACCTTTACATCTTTCCCCACGGGTCAAATACGCGTCGACTGCCCAGCACGATACCACGGGCATTCTCCTTCAATCTGTACGATCATCTGGTAGAGAGAAATCCTCCTCACCTTGCTCTATGTCACCTACACCATAAAGACACCTATGAGATAAAAATCTCAGCAAGCTCTACGTAAATGCTAATGCATGATCATGTATGCTCAACGCTATGAAAACCGTCCATGTCATTTCATATATCAGTACGTGTCAGTCTATGGTTATCGGAAACGCTCGACAGATGGATAGGGCACGTCTAGCGGTTAGACAGCCCACACCATCTGAATACCATCAAAACACTACAAATACCATCAAAACACTACAAATACCATCAAATCGTCACAACACTCAACCTATAACAACAACCGAACCTAAACTACCCAACCGAAACAATTAGACGAAACAATGACCAACTTAGACAATAAAGCACCAACGTATCCTCAACACGATTTCTGACATTATGGTGTAGGCCAATCGGCCACAGTAAGTCACGAGAACTTACCTCGTGTCCGATGCAACTCAAGTTCCGTCCACAAGCGTTGTTCACCTAAGACAAATTTCACCAAAATTGTCGTTAATACGAGTTTAAATCATTGAACGTCCGAACTAACGAAACCTTAACTAAGAAGTCTCCTAATGTTCTAATTAACTAATCGAGGCGTTTTATCGAGTAACTCACGCTCGACACCTCAAAACCTCCATTAACGAGTTTTCCAAAAACCCCTAAAATTCTCAAACTTTAACATTTCTCGCAAATTGATATAACTTCGTCCAATAACGTTCAATACGTCCATTATATTCACAACTACGGTAAACCTATCAATTTCCACCATAAATCACGTTTTTCACAAAACCCTAAACGAAACTCTAATCGTTTAATTTTGTGAAAACCAAAAACTAAAGTTTGAAAACTATAGAACCTTACCTAGGGCGTTGATTGGAGGAGAAAACACGAAGAAAACGAGCCGAACGGAGGACAAATCGATCGCCGGCGTGAGGAATCGTCGGCGGGAGAAAGAGAGAATCGCTCTCTGGTTCTTCACGCAGGAAGAGAGAAATGAGGGAGAAAGAGAGAAGTGTGGTTTTTAATTAAAATTGACTTTGCAAATTACCATTTTACCCTTCCTTTGTTTTTATATATGTTTCGTCCTTTGTTTCGTTAATTAGCTAACGATTCGGTTTCTCCAAATTTCCTTATCTCACCATTATATCCACCTCATTACTAGGGCTCCATCAAAACTGCCCGTTCGCAAAACAGACCTTGTTTACTATTTTTACCAAGGTATCCATTATATTACGATAAACGTAATTTTCGTAAAATTAGCGTTAGAACTCCTAAAATTCCTGAAATTTTCTTAAAATCATTATTAATTATTAGGATTGTAACAACGCTTTCTTTTCACGAAACCGACGTAATTGACATAATTACAAAAATGCCATTATTTAAACAATTTACAAAATCCCGTAAATCTGGGTGTTACAATGCTGATGTGTCTCGAGTAGAATGGATATTCTACGAGAAAGGTACGCCTACGATTAGTGAAGTGAGAACGTGATGCATACAACCGAGAGTTAGAAACGGCATGTGTTAGGGTTGTGCGTGAGGGTTGAGGGTGCATCGTTCATTGTTTGTGTATGCATTATTCCCTACTTACTAAGCGTTAGGCTTACTTTTTGTGTTCTGTGGTGTAGGTGTCGACAGGAGTACAGGTGAGGGCTTTAAGGAAAGCTAGGGTTGGGACGCAGTCGTTGACGTACTCGGTATGCCGGTGCAGGCAATTGTCGGGGCGACTCGACCATGATCTTCGAAAGGATGTGGGTGGAACGGTATTTTTGGATTGTGTAAAATTTCTTAACTATTTTGGAGGTCTGTGGGATTCGGTTGTTTTATTGAAGTTGGTTGTGTAAATAAAAGTGGTTTTATAACGTTGTACATATTGTTTGGAACTGTTTTGGATATGTTTTATAAAAGGTTTAATTTGCAGGTTTTGGTTTTTGGAAAAATCTAACGTTATGCTGCCTGGATTTTTATAAAACGGTAAAGCGTTTGTTTTACCACTCTTTACATTTTCTGCTTATGTTTTTGAATCATGGTTTGGAGTAGTTTAGGATAGGAGTTGTGTGTATTTTAGTTGAAATTTGGGTGAATAAAGTGTAGGTGGAAAAAAGAGTGAAGTGCTAAAATGGGAGAGGGCATAGTGAACTGCCGATCGATTGGCGCTAGGCGCGATCGATCGGTTGGTGTTTTGTATATCGGGAATTCAAGGCAGAGACACTGCCGAACGATCGGCGAAATACGGCGATCGATCGGCTGAGTGAATAGTGCCATTTTGTTTTTTTTTCAAAATTTTTCTGTTTCAAATATTTTTTTCACCCGATCTTTTCTGACACATTTTGCACGTATTTTATGCACGTTTTCCAACCATTTTTGAGGGTTTGAAAAACCCAAAAAACGAGTCAAAAATTTATCGTATTCTATTTTAAACGCCGTTTTAAACGCGGGATTTGTTAGCAAAGTAGCGCACCGAGCCGGGGTGGGTTCGGGGGCGTTACATATCTTGCCCTCGTCTACCTCGTAGACCACATAACTTGCCATGAACATGCCCTGTGCCTTACTCGCTAACTACCCAAACTTGACTGTTGCATACATTACATATTCTTTACTTCTTACTGAAAACGTGCATGTGAAGACATTTCATTTACACTTGTAGGAAAACATGATGTATGAGAGAATTGCGCATAAAAACATCACATTATAGAGAACAAGCCATCACCATATGACATATCACAATGCTATTCTTTTTAGCACAACGTAACACTCAACCAATCATAACATCAAGTAATAAATATAAGTACAAACTTCCTAGTACCCTGGTGATGTAGGGCCCTAATGGCCGAAAGCCTACACACCCACTTACCTGGACTCTTTAGCAATGTCGTGCCCTCACTTGAATCCTTCTCCACCTAAGACATTTCATACATCAATGTTAAATATATCCTGAATAATCTAAACTCAAAGCTGGTAAAATCTTAGCTAAAGAAATCATTCTAGAATCTAGCTTAAACCTCTAAGGCATGTCGCTGAGCACCTAATGTACAGAGTTTAACCTTCATTAACATTAATGGCATTAGCGTCTATACTACCAGATCCATACCAACATCAAATTTCTCAAAGTCCAAACATCGACAACATCATAATCCTATCCTCAATGCCACTAAATAAGGGAACTCGAAGATATAGCTGTGAATCTGGCATCGACCGATTCTCAATCTTAAGACATCAACCAATAACTATTCCTAAATCGAAGACTCAAAGAATGAATCATCCAAACCTTACCTGAGCTTTGAATCGTCGAAGAAAGAGGAGGAAGAAATCGGTCGTTGAAGGAGGAAATCGCCAAAGGGGAAAGTCGGCTACAGGAGGGGTTTAAATTAGGTTTTAGACTTTTCTTTTTCTATTTATATCTATCCAGCTCACTTTAATTACAATTCTTGCCACTAACCCTACTTTTCACTCAAACCAATAATACCCATAAATTTAGATCCTCCTAAATTTCTTATTCCTCCAACCATACCATAAGAAGTCCTTAGAATAAATACCTGACCGAAGTGCTGGTTGTTACATAGTTACCTCATTTGAGAGGGATTGAACATCAAATAGATTTCATGTCGGGAGCATCAATTCTTAATTGGACAGCATACCGAGCTAATCGTGAAGAAACCAAAGAAATCTAAAGGCAAGTGAATAAAATAGTGGAGAAGGGATTTGGAAATGAAAGCCTTAGTCCATGCTCGAGTCACTGTCATCTTAGTTCCGAAGAAAGATGGAACTTGGAGAATGTGTCTTGACTGTGGAGCTATCAACAAGATCACGGTATAGTATCGAGACCACATTCCTCAATTGGATGATATGCTTGATGAGTTACATGGTGCATGCTTATTTTTAAAAATTGATCTAAATAATGAATATTACCAAAATCGCATAACAGAGGGAGATGAATCAAAAACTGTCTTTAAAACTAAATATGGTCTTTATGAGTGATTAGTAATGTCATTTGGTTTGTCTAATACACCAAATACTTTTATAAGATTGATGAATCATATGTCCATATATTTTAATGGAAAGTTTGTTATGTACTTTGCTGATATCTTCGTTTACAGTAAAACTTAAGATGCACATGTTGAACACTTGAATTCAGTTTTTAATACTTTAAGAGAAAATAAACTATACGCTAACTTAAAGAAGTACACATTTTGCATGGATTCGGTAGTGTTTCTTGATTTTGTAGTTAGTTCAAGTGGAGTATCGATAGATGAAGAAAAAGTTAAAACAATTAAGGAATAGCCAAGACCAAAGAATGCCAACGAGGTAAGAAGTTTTCATGGATTAGCAAGCTTTTACAAGAGGTTTGTTGAAGATTTTAACACCATTGCAGCTCCTTTAAATGATCTTGTAAAGAAGAATGTTGAATTTAAGTAGACTGAAATACGTGAATAAGCTTTTAATCTATTAAAAGGTAAACTTACTAATGCACCATTATTTGTTTCACCATTATTGGTGGTGTTTTAATGCAGGATTCCAAGTTTATTGTTTACTTTAGCGAGAAACTTAATAGAGCGGCTTTGAACTACTGCATATACGACAAAGAATTTTATGTCTTAGTTTGAGTACTTCAAACGTGGCAACATTATCTGTGGCCAAAATAATTCATTATTCACTCTGATCATGAGAGTTTGAAGCATTTGAAGTCGCAATGAAAACTATACAAAAAGCATTTAAAATGGATAGAATTTATTGAAACATTTCCATACTGATCAAATATAAGAAAGGTAAGGGAAATGTAGTGGCCGATGCATTGTCTCTAAGGTATGTACTTCTAACTTTCTTACAATCTAAATTGCTTATATTTGAACTTGTTGAAGAATTATATGAAGTAGATTCAGATTTTAGTGAAATTTGGAAATTATGTGAAAATGTTGTATATGGTGACTATTAGAGGCATGACGGTTATCTATTTAAGAAAGATAGACTTTGTATTCCTAAGTGTTCCTTGAGAGAATTATTTGTTAAAGAAACTCAAGGAGGTGGATTAATGAGACATTTTGAAGTAAGCAAAACTTTGGATGTTTTATGCGAGCATTTTTATTGGCCTAAGATGAGACATGATGCGCAATTAATTTGTGATAAATGTATTGAGTGTAGAAAAGCTAAATCGAAGATCAAACCACATGGAATGTATACTCCTCTCCCAATACTTACTCAACCTTGGATTGATATTTCTATAGATTTTGTTATAGGTTTGTCGAGAACTCAAAGTGGAAATGATAGTATTTTTGTTGTTGTTGATAGGTTTTGTAAGATGACACATTTTATTGCATGTTTAAAAACTAATGATAGACATGTTGCAGATTTATTCTTTAAAGAGATTGTGCAATTACATGGCTTACATAAAACTATTGTAAGTTATCGAGATGTTAAATTTTTTAATCACTTTTGGAGAACTTTGTGGAATGAACTAAACACTCAACTTTTATTCTCAATCGTAGCACACCCTCAAACGGATGGATAAACCGAGGTAGTAAATAGAACACTTTCTACTATGTTGAGAGCCATTATTTCTAAGAATTTAAGACAATGGGAGAAGTGTTTACCACATGTTGAGTTTGCATATAATAGGATTATTCATTCTATTATATCATATTCACCATTTGAAATTGTTTATGGTTTTAATCCTTTAACTCCAATGGATATGTTACCTTTGCGTACTAACAAGTTTGCTAATTTTGATGGAAAGAAAATAGCCGAATTTGTTAGGAAAGTACATGCAAGGGCAAGAGAAAACATTGAGAAAAAGAATGAATATTATGCAAGTCAAGCAAACAAGCGCTGGGTAAAAATTATTTTCGAGTTTGGAGATTGAGTTTGGATTCACTTAAGGAAAAAAAGATTTGCCAACAAAAAAAAAAAGAACAAGTTGCAATCTCGACGAGTTGGTCCCTTCCAAGTGTTTGAATGCATCAATGACAACGATTACAAGATTTATTTACATAGTGAATATGGTAATGTAAGTGCTACTTTTAATGTTAGTAACTTATTTTTATATGATGCAGGAGATTCAAGGAAAAATCTTTTCGAGGAGGGAGGGAATGATGTGAATCAAGGTGCAACCAACTTCAAGCCCAAAATTAAAGATCCATGTCAAGATATTGGAGGCACAATGACATGATCAAAAACCAAGAAAATGCATGAAGCTTTAAATAGATTAATTCTAGAAATCCAAGAGATATATTTTTTTCAACAAGAGCTGAAATTAACAAATTTGTAAAGTATTAAAAAGGATGCTTTAGAAGTAAAAGGGGCACAATTATTTGAGTATTTAGAAGATATTTTCGTTACAAGAAAACATGCACATGCAAAATGCATGCAGAGTTTTATTTTCTCTATCAAATTAGCAAGCGCTTATTTCTTAATTCTTGAGAGAAGGTGGGGCATGAATTTATGAAGGAGAGTCACAAAATTCATCAATTAAATTGGTCCAAGTTTTCTTTTATTATGTGGTCAAAGTTTCTTTTTGTTTTGTTACCTAATTTCCTTCTAGTTTTCTTTTATTAATTTGTTAAGTTTTTAATCTTTAAATGTTTCTTAATTACTTTCTTATAATATTAGGATATTTTGTAGCCTATTTAAAGGCATAAACCCTACAACATTATACAATCAATATACACGATTTTAAGTTACTTTTTTTGAGAATTTTCTCTTTAATTCTTTGAGAAGAACTAGATCTTCTTCAAGTCAAAACTTGAAAGATCAACTTGATAACTTTGGTTCTAACCACAAGTTCGGTTACGGGTCAAACTCCTTGTTTGATAACTTTGGTTCCGTCGGCAAGATTCGATTGGGATCAAGTTCTTTATACTTGATTTCAAATACATTTTTAATTTTCTATTCCACGTTGTTGAAGGAGAACATCCAAGACCTCCAAGTCGTGTCAAGGAGGGACGTGCTAAATACTAAATCGAATGATATGCTTCATGGAGTTTTTTGGATTAAAGATCCATTTGATGTTGGAATTGATTTATCTTGTTGGGTGGGTGACCTAAGGGCTACGCTTTGTTATCACTTTTGTTTATCCATACAAGAAGATGTGCACAGGGAGTTTGAAGATGGTATGAAGTGTATGAAGGGTAAAGGTCGAGTATACCTACTTGAGTTTTTTTTTTCACAAGTGGCTCTCACACTTCCTAATGAAGGTACCTTACATTAAGAATGTTGACTTGATAAATCTCCTGAACATGGATCCATATTATAATATCAATCTATGGCAATACTGATGTGCCACGGAACCCTTTAACTCACCATCAACAATGAAGATTTTCTAATCATGTTTCTAGTGTTTATTTTGTAGGTGATTATAAAGGAATATCTTATGGATATTTCCACGATAAAGCATAAGTAGAAATTCAAGCCCAAGTTAGGAGATTTATGAAGCATCTCATGTTTACCTATAATCTAACTTTCGAGGAGTATTTGATGAATTGGGTGGCTTTCCCAACCTTGAATAAAAAAATGATAATCATAAATATTTTAGCTCACATCCCAGGCTTTACAAATTTGGATGGATCATGAAAATTGGATATGATTTACTATGTTAACTAGCCCTATTATAGAGTGCTTTGTTTTTAACAAGAAGCCCAAAAGAAGAAGAAGTGTCAATGCCCATGTTTTTTTTTAAACTCGAGCATGCCTCTTTAGAGATGGACATCAAAACCTTTTTAAGATATTATATGCCTATAAGTTTTAACATAGCTTGGTAGAGGTACCTAATCATTGTGATATAAAGATAACGAAGCATATGCATCTAGTGGGACCCACACACTCCAAATATTGTCGATAAAGATATTCTTGTTTGAAGGGAATTTTAAAATATTTTGAAGGGATTAGTTGCTGCGAGTCGAGATCTAAAGAATCCTTGGAGATTATTTCTTATTTAATTTTTTCTTGGTTATCGGTTTTATTTAAATAAAGTGATGATATTTTTGGCTAATGCATAAGCTAGCCTATGGACACATTTAGTTTGGTTATTTTTGTCATTTATCTTTTTGATGTCCCTTTAATACTGTAGAACTATTTAAGTCTCTCTTAAGGGATATTGAGGGGGATTTTTGACAGTCAAAAATTGTATTCCTTTGTTTGGATTCGTTCATTGCAGAAACCACATTTGTTTTGGATTCTTTTTATTCGAAGTGTTTATGTTAAACGTTAGGTTTGATCTTTGTGAGTGTGATCAAGCTTTCCTATTATTGCAACCTTCTCATCCTTCTCTCAAGAGATGAATTTGATAGTAAGGTTGTAAAAACTCTCCAACAACTGAGTTGGAGTACTTCTCTTCCTTAAAGGAGTCACATTTGGAGTTAGGAGTCACAACTAGGTGATTTTCAGTCTAACTTGCAATCAGTCATCCAAAACTTTTTGTCAATGTATATTTTCTGCTGAAATTTTGAGAGTTAATTTTACACATCTAGATGATGTTGCTGCCAAAAAATTGGTTGGAAATTTGTTTGTTAGATCCATTTTTATTGCAACCGAAATTTGCCCTGAAATTTGGCAAAAACAAAACTTGTTGCGGTAGTGCAACCTTTTCATTTTTTTGCACATCAAACACTCAAGTAATTTCCTAAAATAAATTTTAACTCTTGAATGGCTTGAAACTAATAGATGAAGTCTTTTGTTATTTGTGGATGTTTGATAATGTTAGAGTTTTGGCATACAAAACCACTTACTTTGGAAGGAAGAAAATTGAAGCTAGGGCTATGAAAGGACATTATTTGTTGTTTCCCTTAAGGGGAGATGAGCATATAAGGTTGGAAGATGGCGCAAAATGCTTCATGGACAAGGGCAAATTGCACTTTCTTAGTGTGAAGTAGTTCATGTGGTTTTCAAGTCTCCATTGGGACGGGTCAGACTTCAACTTGTTTTGGAGACATCTAGAACAACTAGAGGGTAATAAAACATGGAGGTGTTGGCCCAATTATCAAAGATGGCATGGCATGGCTTATTGGGGAGAAGTCAATGATTTGAGGTCAAATCCTTAATCACCCGGGGAGAATGATTTGCCTCGGAGACCTTGAAGGAGACCGAAACTTATTACCAGTCAGTTACATGAAACTCTTGTGTTGACAAGCTACATTTTCAAGATGTTCAATTAAAGCTTAATTTTGTTTGAATTTCATTGTTAGTTAATGTTTTTTCAAGATTTGGATTAAACTAAATGTGATAGGTCTTCCGTCGCGGCTTACTTGGGATAGCTTTGTGTATGCCATTTAATTTACTTGTTTTGTTGTGATTGAACATAATATTTGTAACTCTAATCTTAGGGACTACTCAAACTCATTTTTGGTCTTGTTTTTGGCAGTCAAGTTGTTTTCGGGTTGTTATCAACCGATTATGTTGTATTTAAAGTTGAACTTGATATTTGTGAGTGTGACAAAGTTTTCCTAATATTGCAGATATCTTACCTTCTTCATTAGGAGGTAACTTTATAAGTAAAGTTGTAAAACCTATCACTAGCAAAGTTACAGTGCTTCTGTTTCGCAAGGGTTGCCATAAGAGTTGAATGCTTCAGCTGTGGTGACCATTCAGACCAATTAGTGGTGTTCTGATTTTAACTTGTTTGTTTGTGTGATTTTTTGGCTAACATGTGGAGAGTATGTTCTTCACATCTTGGGAAAGCTATTGTCCAAAATTCACGTCAAAGTGACTTATATTGCCCAAGACATCATCTTCCCAATTTGGGTCTGATTCTTGGCCAAAGATGCGAATCTGAATATCTGACAACCTCCACCACTCTTGTTATATCTTTTGATTCCTTGAGTTTTTGCCCATAATTTTTGGAGGGTGTCTTCTACATAGGTTGGAAGAGTTATGGTCCATAAATCTCTTTTAAGTGACGTAGTTTGACTGAGATATTTTTTTCACAAAATCAATCTTAAAATCTGCCAAAAGGTGCTGTATTCCGTAATGATTACAAGCTAGCCATTGTTGTTGCATGCCACTAAACCCCCGCTTTCTCATTCTCAAACACTAAACCTCTCTCTCTCTATCCCAAACCATCTCTCTATCTATGAAACCCTAAACTCTCTCTCTGTAACGACCCCGGCCAGGAGCCGTCCCGTGTTCATAATCTTTCATTAATCGTTTGCTTGACTTTTACTATTATTACATCTTTTCTACTTCTCAACAGACATTCACATTTTGCATATTATATTATTATATTTTTTTTTCTTTCCTAAACTGGAAATAGAGACGTAGAACCATCAAGGAAGACGAACCCTCTCGTGCTCGACTTCCTACGCCTCGTCGGCTCAAACTTTCACAGAGTCGAGCGACTAGACTCGGTCATCGGTTTCTTGACAAATTCGGGCAAAGGAGAAATGCCCTCAACTCTCTTAACATGATTCTACTCGGGTTTGCATGGGTTACATGTGTTGACAACCCTCAGAAATTTCATCGTCCGGTCATCACGTGCATTACGCGTGACTCGCTTAACACCGCCTAAAAGGAGACATCTTCCGGTGGGCACGTGGCCTCGCGTGCTCAATTAAAACATCATCCGGTGACATCCACCGGTCACTAGACGACAAAACACATTCTACATCTACCGGTGACGTCATCCGGAAGTCTAAACCATCAATCTACTATCATTCGGCATCTGCCGATGACGTCAGCCGGAAGACCAAACCATCAAACTACTATCCTTCGGCATCTGCCGATGACGTCAGCCGGAAGACTAAACCATCAAACTACTATCCTTCGGCATCTGCCGATGACGTCAGCCGGACGATTGCCTCATCCAGCTTCCGTCTTACGGTAGAAAACACTAAATCATCAAATGACTTCTTCCAACAGAAAGAAACCACAACTCATTCAGAATGCATATAGCGGAAGACTTAAACAACAGATCATTTATAAATCTATATAATCATTCCCTGACTCAGTGATCAACTAGACAGTCTCAAGGCTCAACATTATAAAATAATCTCATCCTACTTAAACTACCATATCCTTTTTTATACTGAAACAAAAGAGCATTAACCAGGGGTCATAAATCGCCTTTCCAGTCCTGCACTGTCATTTTGAGCTTCCTCCAGCAACCAGCCTTAAGCATCCTCTTTGAACATAGTATCCTCACCTGAACCTTCTTCACCTACACCATAAGGTTCAACTATAAGCCTAATGCTTAGTAAGGAATGCATGCTGACAGATATACATGAGTGCACAAATTAAAGAACACAAGTTCATAAACCTTTCTTCATTCATGTTCATTTTCATTATTTACATGGCATGTATTAAGGCAGGAAACGAGGGAGGAACGCAGGGGTACATAGTCATTTGCCTATCGCGGCAATCATGATACATCACTCGGCCTCCCCCAGTGGGAGAATTCGCGAGCCGTAGATATCATCAACTCGGCCTCCGCCAGTGGGAGAATCCGCGAGCCATACATATCATTTACTCGGCCTCCACCAGTGGGAGATTTCGCGAGCCATACATATCATTTACTCGGCCTCCACCAGTGGGAGATTTCGCGAGTCATACATATCATAGTCTCTTCCCCCCCGTTCTGCACTTAATCATGGTTACATTTGCTTTTCATGTTCTCAACTTAATCATAACATGGACACAGTGCATAGACATAAAGTTCATAGAGAGAAGTCATATCATAAGGACAAGCAAATACATCCCGTAACTTAACATGTTCTTGCACAAATTCTTCATATCATAGTAATAACTAATCATAGTCAACAGACTAACATCTCAATGATTTCCTAATACCCTTGCGTTGTAGGGCCCTAGTGGCCGGAAACCTTAATACATTCACTTACCTGGATTCCTTAGCAATCCGAGCTTCTTCCCTTTAAACTTCTTCACCTAAAACATGTACATTACAGTAGTTAAAACAAAGGTCCTAATAGCTCTAATCATAAATCGTCCTAGGACTCTAATAGCTAAAGTCATTCCTAAATACTCTGTTTGATACACCGTGTTGCCAGAAATCCAAAAATAGGCAGGCAGGTTCTACCATCGATTGAAACTGAGTTGATTACTCTAAATGATCAGAATCGATTCGGAAATGACGTTACCACACTCAGTTTACACAATGTTCTAATATCACACGACCATTGATAAAGACCGAAACTCAAATGCCGAGCTGAGAACAGGGTAACAAACTAATAGATAGCCACAATGTCAATGTATACCTCGGATATGGAGTCGTATAGGAAAGGCAAGCTGAAACCAGTCGTCGGTAAAGGAAAGTTCTGGTAGCCGAGAGCAAGAACTTGGGAGAGAAGAAATCGCCGAGAGGGAATGTCGGCTACAGTGGTAATAAATGAGGTTTAAGGTTTCCATTTCCTATTTATACTCAATCCATCAATTTTAATTACAAATCTGCCACCCAACCTAGCTTTACTCAACTTGTAATAAATTTGTCTTAACATTAAATTTAAATCATAAAGGTTAAATAAGAGGGTGACAATGAAAATGGTCAGAAAATCACCTGGCCGAAATGTCGGGTGTTACATCCACCCCTCCTTAAACAAAATTTTCGTCCTCGAAAATTGCTCAAGCAAATAACTCAGGATATTTGTCCAACATCTCATGTTGTCTTTCCCATGTGGCTTCTTCAATGCCGTGATTTGTCCATAAAACTGTCACCAATGGAATCTCTTTGTTTCTCAGAGTCTTGACCGCATATTCCAATATCTGTATCGGTTTCTCCTCATACTCTAGTGTCGGCTCTAAACCAATATCCGATGGCTGGATGACCTGCATCGGATCACGCATGCACTTCCTTAACATTGACACATGGAAGACATTATGAACTTTATCCAATGAGGGAGGCAGTTGCAGTCTGTAAGCTGTACTTCCGACTTTTGCCAAGACAGGGAAGGGTCCAATAAATCTCGGATTAAGTTTTCCCTTCTTGCCAAATCTTAAGACTCCTTTAAATGGTGACACCTTTAAGAATACTTCGTCTCCTACTGAAAACTCGAGTTCCCTTCTCCTTTGATCTGCATAACACTTCTGCCGGCTTTGTGCAGTCATCATTCTTTTTCGAATAGTGGCAATTTTATCTGACATTTGCTGCAGAATATCGGGTCCAAAAAGTTTTGTTTCACCAACCTCGTCCCAGTAAAGAGGTGACCTACATTTCCTACCATACAGTGCTTCATATGGTGCCATACCAATGGTGGACTGATAACTGTTATTGTAGGAGAACTCAACTAGAGGTAAATGTCTGCTCCAAGTTGTCTGAAAGTCAAGTACACATGCTCTCAACATATCTTCAAGTATTTGAATAGTCCTTTCTGATTGGCCATCGGTCTGTGGGTCAAAAGCTGTGCTGAAAGATAACTTTGTACCTAACGTACCTTGCAGACTTTTCCAGAATCGAGAGGTAAACCTGGGGTCACGGTCAGAGACAATGGATACAGGGATTCCATGCAACCTAATAATTTTTTGAACATAAATATCAGCAAATTGGTCCATCGTATAGGTGGTCCTTACAGGTAAGAAATGGGCTGATTTCGTCAGTCTATCCACCACAACCCAAATACAATCATGTCCTTTTGTCGTCTTAGGTAGTCCTACAACGAAATCCATAGCTATGTGTTCCCACTTCCATTCGGGAATAGGCAACGGCTGAAGAGTACCTCCTGGACGTTGGTGCTCGGCTTTGACTTGTTGGCATACTAAACAGGACTCTACATACTTAGCAACATCCCTTTTTAGGTTAGGCCACCAGTACTGCAACTTCAGGTCTCGGTACATCTTAGTGCAGCCAGGATGTACAGAGAAGGAAGAGGAGTGCGCCTCAGCCAAGATCAACTTACGCAATTCCACATCATTAGGAATGCACCATCGATTCCTAAACCTCAGGATTCCATCCTTGGAGAGACTGAACTCGGAGGTGGTGTCTTTCAACTTATTCATCATGCTGATATTTTCCACTGAATCCCTCTGTTGCGCATCCTTGATCTTTTCCAAAATTGTTGGTTGAATAGTTAACTCAGCGAGCAAGACTGATAACTCTGGAACTATCTCCAAGTCAAACTTCTGAACTTCTGTTCTTAAGGGTATAGACATGGTTGAAACCACGGGCTGCATTGTTGTTGACATCCTACTCAAAGCATCAGCTACGGAGTTAGCCTTCCCGGGGTGATACTTGATCTCAAAATCGTAGTCCTTGACAAATTCCAACCAACGTCTCTGTCTCATGTTCAACTCCTTCTGTGTGAAGAGGTACTTTAGACTTTTATGGTCAGAAAACACCTCACATTGCTGTCCATATAAATAGTGTCTCCAAATCTTCAAGGCAAAAACAACAGTAGCTAATTCTAGATCATGAGTGGGGTAATTTTGCTCGTAATTCTTTAGCTGCCTAGAAGCATACGCTATGACTTTACCCTCTTGCATCAGAACACAACCTAAACCAACTTTAGACGCATCGCAGTAAACACTAAATTTTCCTCCTTCGGTTGGGAGGGTCAATACAGAGGCTGTTGTTAACTTCAGTTTTAACGTCTGGAAGCTGTCTTCACAGGCTTCAGTCCAAGAATACTTAATGTCCTTCTTTGTCAAACTCGTCAGGGGTTTAGCTATCATAGAAAATCCCTTGATGAACTTCCTGTAATATCCTGCCAATCCAAGGAAGCTGCGGACTTCGCTGGCATTCTTAGGTTGAGGCCAATCCTTTACTGCCTGAATTTTGGTCGGGTCCACAGATATGCCATTAGCAGAAACTACATGGCCAAGGAAATTAACCTTATCTAACCAAAACTCACACTTGGACAGCTTGGCATAAAGTTGATGCTCCTTCAATGTCGTCAAAACTACTTTCAAATGTTCTTCATGGTCAGCCACAGTTCGGGAGTATATCAATATATCATCTATGAATACAATCACAAACTTATCCAAATACTCACGAAACACACGGTTCATTAAATCCATGAAGGCTGCAGGGGCGTTTGTCAACCCAAACGACATGACTAAGAATTCATAATGTCCATAGCGGGTTCTGAAGGCTGTCTTTGGTATATCTCCTTCTTTAACCTTCAGTTGGTAGTAACCCGAACGTAAATCTATCCTTGAAAATACCTTAGCTCCTTGCAATTGGTCAAACAAATCATCAATCCTAGGTAAGGGGTACCTATTCTTGATTGTCAACTTATTTAGTTCCCTGTAGTCTATGCACATTCTAAGAGAACCATCTTTCTTCCTTACAAATAAGACTGGTGCACCCCAAGGAGAACTGCTGGGGCGAATAAATCCCTTGTCAACCAATTCCTGCAGTTGGACCTTCAATTCTTTCAACTCAACAGGTGCCATACGGTAAGGATTCTTAGATACAGGTGATGCCTCAGGGTATGTATCAATTACGAATTCTATTTCCCTATCAGGTGGTATACCCGGTAAGTCATCCAAGAATGCCTCGGGAAACTCTCGGACTATAGGAATATCCTGTAGCTCAATTTTATTCTTCACCCGATCATCTATTACACTAGCCAGGTAGCTCTCACAACCACATCTCAGCATTCGGCATATTTCTAGTGAGGATATAATTGGTATCTTACTTATTTTAGGAATAGCTTGGAAGGAATAATGATTGCCATTTGGGGGTCTAAAATCAACTATTCCAGATCTACAACTTATCGTGGCATGATGTCTAAATAACCAATCCATCCCTAATATCACTTCATACCCTTTTATGTCAATGACAATTAATTCCGCATAGAGATTCCTATCTCCTAAGGACACGACGTCACCCTTAACAATCTGTTCTGAATGTAGGGACTTCCCTGATGGTAACACGACACTATATGACCTTTCAGCTGGTAAAGGTCCTATGTTATGTTTGCATACAAACAAGGTTGATATAAACGAGTGTGTGGCCCCTGTATCTATGAGTGTATAAGCAGCAAAACCACAGATCATGATAGTACCTGATATGACTGTATGCTGAACAGCTCCCTCATCTTCCATCAACGCATACACTCTGGGTACAACTCTTGCACAGTTCGGGTCTGGCGGCATGGGGCAGTCTCTGACTAGGTGTCCGGTCTTATCACACCTGAAACAGCGGCCAGAAAGCAACTTGCACTCACCAGGGTGGTTCCTCTGACATGTAGGGCATAGAGGTGCCAAAGGTCTCTTTCCTTTTCCCTGGTCACCATTCTGGTTGAGGGGCCTCTTTATTCCATGTTGTTGTTGCTGTGGTCCCCTGTCCTGTCGCGGCTGCCAACCTTTGTTCTGACGTGGTGGCGGCTGAGTGTCCTTCATGAGTTTCTTTGGCTGTTCGCGCTGTGCATATGCTGTCATTTCTGCCTCTTCCAGCTCCAAGGCCTTAGCCGTCACTTCACCATAAGGTATATCATGTATTCCAGCAGTCTTCACCTTCATGTACAGACTTGGCTTCAGTCCTTGAACAAACTGATAAATCTTGTCTTCCTCATCCTCAATCATACGGGGAGCAAACCGTGATAAGGCATCAAATTCGCATATGTAATCCGTCACAGAGCCAGTTTGTCGAAGATTCATGAACTCCTTCTTTTTGTTGGCCCGAACAGTCGTATTGAAGTACTTGTCAAAAAAGGCAGTCTTGAACATTCCCCAGGTCATAGCTTCGGCATTAGTGGTGTTCTGGATCGAGTCCCACCAATGCCTTGCACTCAACTCCAAATGAAAGACAGCATAGGTGACCTTATCCCCTTCGTCAACCTTTGCATACTTAAACATGTCTTCTATCTTTCGAATCCACTCCTCAGCATGAATAGGGTCTGAAACATACCCATTAAACACCGGGGGTCGATGCCGGTGAAAGCGCTCACCCCCATGATCATGAGTTGCGTTAGTACTGGAGTTGCCTTGTTCTTCCCTAGCTGTCATCAGTCGTTCTATCTGGTGAGATTGGCGCATGACTAACTCAGTCAACTGAGCAATAGCATTGCTATCCTCATTGGTCTCTCTCTGTTGACCTCTAACCATCTTGGGATTCCTAGACAAATCATTACAGGCATAACTTAACTTAATGACATACATGAAATCATAAATACTTACAGTTGCTGAGGTGTGCTCAAGTGACAGTCAGTGCTGGAAGGCAGTCTGCAGAATCGGTTTTAGAACCTGGTTTTGCTCTGATACCATAATTGTAACGACCCCGGCCAGGAGCCGTCACGTGTTCATAATCTTTCATTAATCGTTTGCTTGACTTTTACTATTATTACATCTTTTCTATTTCTCAACAGACATTCACATTTTGCATATTATATTATTATATTTTTTTTTCTTTCCTAAACTGGAAATAGAGACGTAGAACCATCAAGGAAGACGAACCCTCTCGTGCTCGACTTCCTACGCCTCGTCGGCTCAAACTTTCACAGAGTCGAGCGACTAGACTCGGTCATCGGTTTCTTGACAAATTCGGGCAAAGGAGAAATGCCCTCAACTCTCTTAACATGATTCTACTCGGGTTTGCATGGGTTACATGTGTTGGCAACCCTCAGAAGTTCCATCGTCCGGTCATCACGTGCATTACGCGTGACTCGCTAACACCGCCTAAAAGGAGAACATCTTCCGGTGGGCACGTGGGCCTCGCGTGCTCATTAAAACTCTTCCGGTGACATCCACCGGTCACTAGAGACAAAACACATTCTACATCTACCGGTGACGTCATCCGGAAGGTCTAAACCATCAATCTACTATCATTTCGTCTGCCGATGACGTCAGCCGGAAGACCAAACCATCAAACTACTATCCTTCGGCATCTGCCGATGACGTCAGCCGGAAGACTAAACCATCAAACTACTATCCTTCGGCATCTGCCGATGACGTCAGCCGGAGACCAAACCATCAAACTACTATCCTTCGGCATCTGCCGATGACGTCAGCCGGAAGACTAAACCATCAAACTTCTATCCTTCGGCATCTGCCGATGACGTCAGCCGGACGATTGCCTCATCCAGCTTCCGTCTTACGGTAGAAAACACTAAATCATCAAATGACTTCTTCCAACAGAAAGAAACCACAACTCATTCAGAATGCATATAGCGGAAGACTTAACAACAGATCATTTATAAATCTATATAATCATTCCCTGACTCAGTGATCAACTAGACAGTCTCAAGGCTCACCATTATAAAATAATCTCATCCTACTTAAACTACCATATCCTTTTTTATACTGAAACAAAAGAGCATTAACCAAGGGTCATAAATCGCCTTTCCAGTCCTGCACTGTCATTTTGAGCTTCCTCCAGCAACCAGCCTTAAGCATCCTCTTTGAACATAGTATCCTCACCTGAACCTTCTTCACCTACACCATAAGGTTCAACTATAAGCCAAATGCTTAGTAAGGAATGCATGCTGACAGATATACATGAGTGCACAAATTAAAGAACACAAGTTCATAAACCTTTCTTCATTCATGTTCATTTTCATTATTTACATGGCATGTATTAAGGCAGGAAACGAGGGAGGAACGCAGGGGTACATAGTCATTTGCCTATCGCGGCAATCATGATACATCACTCGGCCTCCCCCAGTGGGAGAATTCGCGAGCCGTACATATCATCAACTCGGCCTCCGCAAGTGGGAGAATCCGCGAGCCATACATATCATTTACTCGGCCTCCACCAATGGGAGATTTCGCGAGCCATACATATCATTTACTCGGCCTCCACCAGTGGGAGATTTCGCGAGTCATACATATCATAGTCTCTTCCCCCCGTTCTGCACTTAATCATGGTTACATTTGCTTTTCATGTTCTCAACTTAATCATAACGTGGACACAGTGCATAGACGTAAAGTTCATAGAGAGAAGTCATATCATAAGGACAAGCAAATACATCCCGTAACTTAACATGTTCTTGCACAAATTCTTCATATCATAGTAATAACTAATCATAGTCAACAGACTAACATCTCAATGATTTCCTAATACCCTTGCGGTGTAGGACCCTAGTGGCCGGAAACCTTAATACATTCACTTACCTGGATTCCTTAGCAATCCGAGCTTCTTCCCTTTAAACTTCTTCACCTAAAACATGTACATTACAGTAGTTAAAACAAAGGTCCTAATAGCTCTAATCATAAATCGTCCTAGGACTCTAATAGCTAAAGTCATTCCTAAATACTCTGTTTGATACACCGTGTTGCCAGAAATCCAAAAATAGGAAGGCAGGTTCTACCATCGATTGAAACTGAGTTGATTACTCTAAATGATCAGAATCGATTCGGAAATGACGTTACCACACTCAGTTTACACAATGTTCTAATATCACACGACCATTGATAAAGACCGAAACTCAAATGCCGAGCTGAGAACAGGGTAACAAACTAATAGATAGCCACAATGTCAATGTATACCTCGGATATGGAGTCGTAGAGCAAAGGCAAGCTGAAACCAGTCGTCGGTAAAGGAAAGTTCTGGTAGCCGAGAGCAAGAACTTGGGAGAGAAGAAATCGCCGGGAGGGAATGTCGGCTACAGTGGTAATAAATGAGGTTTAAGGTTTCCATTTCCTATTTATACTCAATCCATCAATTTTAATTACAAATCTGCCACCCAACCTAGCTTTACTCAACTTGTAATAAATTTGTCTTAACATTAAATTTAAATCATAAAGGTTAAATAAGAGGGTGACAATGAAAATGGTCAGAAAATCACCTGGCCGAAATGTCGGGTGTTACACACTCTCTCTCTCTTAATGCTAAATTACCGCTTTCTCTCTCTCTCTACTAAACTTTATGCCATCTCTATTTCCCAAACACTAAACTCTCCCTTTCATACCTAGTCTCTCCATTTCTTTTGCCAACACAAATTCCCCCGCTCTTTCTCTTTCTTAGACCACAAATCATGCATCTTTCTTTCTCTCTCGCTCAAACCCTAAACAGTGTCTTTGTCTCTCTCCCTACTTGTCTTTCTCTCTCTCTCGAACCCTAAACTTTCTATCTCACTAACCATAGACTATCTCTCTCTCAAACCCTAAACACTATCTCTCTTTTTCCATTGCAAAACTCTCTCTCCCTCTCTCTCTATCTACCTCAAATCCCATACTCTCTCTCTCTCTCATAAATAGTAAACCCTTGCTCTTTCTATCTCTCTCAAACCATAAATAATCTCCTTCTCTCTCTCTCACTCAAAACCTTCTTTATCTATCAGACTCTAAACTCTCTCTCTTCCTCTATCTTTCAAACTCGTACTCTCTCAAATACCCCAAACTATCTCTTTCTCTATTTCTCATACTCTATCTATCCAACTCCCTTAAATCCTTTACTATACGTCTCTCTCTCAAACCATTATCCTCTTACTTTCTCTCTTAAACCATTATCCTCTCTCACTCCCTCTAACAAAAACACTAAATCCCCTTTCTCACTGGTTCCTCTCTTTACCTCTCTCTCTATCTTCAACAAACAAACTCTCTTTCTCTCTGTCTCTAACCAGAAAGTCTCTCTCTCTCTCTAAGACCCTAAAATCTCTCTCTTTATCTTTGAGACCCTAAATGACACGATTCCACCTGCAAGGAGGTCGTGTGTCTACCCACAAACAGCAAGTTAGAAAAACTAGAGTTCGACTAGGCTGAGAATACCTCAAAAACCAGCAATGATTTGAACAAATAAATGAGATCCAAATGCAACGAAATTTTAATGGGTTCTTAATGTATGAGTGAAGAATGTTTCTTTAAATTTTTAGGTCCAGAAGATAAGAAAATAAAAAGTTACGCATAGAACACAAGATGCTGTCCGATGAGCAATGTTTGGTAAGCTCTCGGCGTGACACTCTTCCAAGGAAGATGACAGCAAATGGAACAGGTTAATGACCACTTTCTTCGTGTATCCTACTCTGTAAAGAGAGGGAAGAAGAGTGGAACAATGACTATTCAAGCAACCTTGGGATTGAAAGCTCAAAGGAGATAGAAATCATTCTCAGTTCTTGACCAAACCGAGCTTACCGTGCACCAATCTTCATGGCTTGGATTTAGCAGAAAAACTAGGTTATTCTCATAGATTCAACAACCATTACAAGCACCAATAACCATGCATTTATAGACCTAGGGTGGCTGGTTGTTTGGGTTGGGCTTGGGCTGCAAAAAAAATGGCCACTCCTCTGCTTCTCTCCATTTCCTTTGCTTCAACCAACTTCCAACCACCATCTACCTTAACATACATCTAATCCTAATACCTAAGGATGCATGCAACTATAAAACATCACATGAAGGCCAATGTTTGCCCACAAAATACAAGGCTAAAAGTTTGCCAAAACAAAATAAGAAAAATAAGTGTTTGGTTACAATTTTAATTCCAATGAAGACAAATCCCTTCTTCAAGTGCTTCACTCTTTGGTTCCCACGACAACATGTGCAAGGGCTGATCCATGTCCTTTGTGCTCGACTCCCAATCCAAGTCTTTGAAGAGGTATTCGAAGCCATCAATACCTGCAAAAGAATTGAGCTTGTTAGTGAAAAGGTTTAATAAAGCTTGTGTCTTGGTTTGTGATCGAGTGATGACCCTTTGGGGCACATCACTAAACCCATTGTCTCTCTAACCCCTAACCCCTCTCTCTCTATCAAACCTAGACCCTCTCGCTCTCTCTCCCTAAGTTGAAACCAAAACATTTACCATCTCTCTAAAGCAAAAACACTTTGAGACTTAAATTCTAAGCTTTCTCTCCAAACCCAAAACCCTCTCTCTCTCTCTCAAACCAAACCCCTCTCTCCCTTTCTTCCAAAACATTAAACCACCACATACACACTCTCTCTCAGAACCTAAACCTCTCTCTCTTAAACACTAAACCATCTCTCTCTCTAACGCCAAACCCTACCTCTATCTATCTTGAACAAAATCTGTAACGACCCCGATCCTCTCCGAGCCGTCACAAGACTTACCCAGACGTTGTCTTAACTTTGACCTAAGCCCTTGTATTTTTACCTTAAATTTTTCATTTTTACATAACACTTTAAAAGGAAATAGACTGAGACAATTGACCACCTCTATCAACCTTTAGGGTCTAACTTTGACTTAGACATTATGAGCGTAAAATATTTCCACTTTAAAACATTTAAAACGAGGCTAAAACCATTTTTTGATAAAACGTCGACTCGGTTTTCGGGTCTTTAAAATCCTTTAAAATACATGGGGGTCGCTCGTAAAATACGTTTAAAAAGTATCATAAAAAATCGGGTTGAAACGTGTTTTGAAAAGTTAATTTAAAAAAAAAACATTTGGAATCGAGTAATGCGGCACGCGCGTCGCCTAGACAGCGCGCGCGCGTAGAGCGCCAATCAATCGGTGGGCTCTCTGCCCACACAGCTCGTGCGGCGATCGATCGGCGCCGCACCCAGTACGCCTGCTGCGCGCACCCAGCGCGCCCTTGCGCCTCCTCTGCACCCATCCTCATCCTTTCAACATTTTTTTCTACTTTTCTCCCATTCTTTCACCTACACTTCATCCATAAACTTACTTTGAACATTTCTAAACGTAAAATACCTCAACCCTTAAAATCCCGATTTAAAACGGCTCCCAAATATGTATCCGAAAATGTATTTAAAATTTACGAAAACAAACTGTGTGGATCGCTCTAAAAACCGAGCATATCCTTTCAACTTTTAAAAACATCCAAACAATTCCAGTATATTTTCCAAATAAAGACTTCACATCTAAACGTTCTACTCCCACAACATTCACATCAAAACTTGACTTTTCATACATTTTTCTATCAAACTTTCTATCCAGATTCATAAACATTCTCGTTCACTTCCTTGAACAAAACGAACATTTACCCGCATACACATACTAACCACAGACACGTACCCCTACTAACCACGGTCGGAATCACCCTAACAATATTGCCAGGTTGCCGCCATGGTCGTACTCCTCCAACCGCGTCCGTAATCCTAGCATGCTCGTGATAACTCACCGTGCCTGTTTTTCTTCACCTAAATCACATAACTCAAACTATAAGCCTAATGCTTAGCAAGTAATGCAGATATGAATTTAAAACATTTAACTTAACATATGCAGTTTCTACAATTTCATCGTCCATAATCATTTTGTTTCCATTTCTACAATTTCCATCGTTTCTATCATTCATATATGTAATCCTCTACCAATGGAGGGCGGATTAGTTTCTCCATCTCTAGACATTCCACAACTTCATTTGAAGGGTGAACCACTTCCTTCAGACGTTCCACATTTACATGTTTGCAATTTCTACGTTCTACTCGTGAAAACACATGTTTAAAACATTTTCGTATCTTTTCTAAAACATGATGCGTAACCAAACTAAACATACGTAAAACATGCTAGCAATCCTAACGTTCTGTGATGTAGGCCAAAAAGGCAACATGTATGCATACACTACTTACCTGGCGTCCTTAGCAATTTATCTCTATCTGAAATCTTATCTGAGGAACCTGAAAAACCTAACATCAAAAACGTTGCATTAGAACTCGCTCGGCATAACTAAACTCTCATTTTCGTAAAAACAACTCAAGTGAAATTAATCCTTTATCGACACCTCAAAACATAATTCTCACGTTCATAACTAAATCGGAGCTCAATTCCTCGTAAATTCTATCCAAATCCATTCAACTATTCATTCAGGCAATTTATCGAACACTTCACGTGCATATTTTCTTTCACAAATTTCTCCCGAATCCGATATCCGATCTCAACAATTTAAACGCCTATAGGACACCCATAACGTCTACTTTAATATGCCATAGCTAATTTTCAAACCACACTTAGCGATCAAGCCTAGAAATCCAGAATTCCAATATACATTAAAACGGTATTTCTAAACACCAAAAATCCAACCTTAAATCCATTTTCAATCTAACAATCATCAATAACTAATAATTTATCATCAATAATCATCAATACATCAAAACTATAAATTTCTAACAAAAAACCTAAAATTATAAAAACCCTAAATCAAATAAACCAAACGAATAACAACCCTAAATCGAAAACCAATCTCATAGAAAATGTGAATCTTACCTATAGTGTTGAATCGTCGAAGAAAACGGAGGAGAAGTCGCTGAATCGCCGGCGTGAGGGAGCTTGGCCGAGAAGAGAGAAACGCAGGGAGAGGGAGAGGGAAAATGACTTCTACGTGGGAGGAGAAATGAGAGAAAGGGGGTTGTTTTGTTTTTATAAAAACTTGACTTGGCAAATTACAAGTTTGCCCCTCCCTAAATCCTTCACTTGATTTGTTATTTAGCCTAACGGTTTAGTTTCTCCGAAATTTTCTTATTTCTGTAAATATTCTAATTTATTTCTAGGATTCTAACAAAACTTCCCGTTCGCAAAATGGGTTTAATTCATTATTTTTACGAATATAATCCTAATGATGAGAAAACCTAACTCGGGCGTTACACTAACGATTTGGGTTTCTAAAAGTTTCCTTATTCCTCTAGAAATCCTCATAAATTCCTAGGGCTCTAATGAAACATCCTGCTCAAGAAAAAACCTTAATTTTCTATTTTACGAAAATATCCTTGAGAGCAAAAACCTGAAAACCTGGGTTTTACAAAATCCCCTCTCTCTGTCTTAAACTATAAACCCCCTTGCTCTCTCTCTCTCTCTCTCTCTCATGTGCTTCCAAATAGATAAAGGCACAAGCTTGTAAATGGCTCGGCTAGAAGTAAAATCTTGACCGCGCAAAAGGGTGACTTCCAACAAGTATAACTCAACCTATGATACAAATTAAAGGCTAATTTTTAGACAGCTTCACCCACTAGGAGTGAGGAGATGATCCGCCAAAATTCATGCAAAGATTAAATGGGTTGAAGAAATGGTGCTTGAGGGAAGTTAACTGCTTGCCTTGAAACAAGGTAGTTTTTTCCAACAACCTTTGCACCAAATTGCAGATGAGACAACTTCAAGAATGGACTTGAGAGCTTCCACGACCTTGCGAAAGATTTCCACTCCACAATGGAAAAATCCAGCTACACTGACGAAAGGTGAGATTCACTTTCACACACACTCACTCACAGATATCACTCATTGAGAAGGAGGCAGCCACTTGAGTGAAATCCTCTAAGTTGAAATTAAGAAAATATTGTTGATGTTTATTACCTTCAAAAAGGACTTAAGGTTGGGTTAAATACCATACCATAAAAGGCAAATTAGGGTTCAAACAAACATAGACAACAACTAAACAACGATGACAAAGGTACTCAGCTAAGAAAAAACACGAGCACCTAGTTCTTTGCCATTTTTGGAAAAGTTGATTTCGCCCTCCAAAAGATACCTTTTTGACTTCCTTTTACAACTAAATTTCAACCAATTATAAGTTTTACTAAATATAAGAAAAAGAAATGTATCACAGGCTACAC
>CM039508.1:26697410-26763290 GCA_022432975.1 Begonia masoniana | reverse complement strand
CACCCCTTTTTTCGACCGAGTATTTTTTTTTTTTTCCGTATCAGGGGCGACGAAGATCGACGCAGGGCAGCTGAGGAAGGCCAACGGCGCTGACTATGGAAAATTTGGGCGAATTGCGACGTTCGGGGCCCGAGAATGGCACTTTTGCATGCGTGTCCGCGGTCGATTCGGAGTGGAAGGGGATGTCGCTGGCATCGGACAAAGTGAATTGGCGGACGAAGATTGTTGGGTGCGACCATACGAGCACTAATGCACCGGATCCCATCAGAACTCCGAAGTTAAAAGTGCTTCGGCGAGAGTAGTACTAAGTTGGGTGACCACTTGGAAGTCCTCGTGTTGCACCCCTTTTTTCGACCGAGTATTTTTTTCCGTATCAGGGGCGACGAGATCGACGCAGGGCAGCTGAGAAGGCCAACGGCGCTGACTATGGAAAATTTGGGCGAATTGCGACGTTCGGGGCCCGAGAATGGCACTTTTGCATGCGTGTCGCGGTCGATTCGAGTGGAAGGGGATGTCGCTGGCATCGGACAAAGTGATTGGCGGACGAAGATTGTGGGTGCGACCATACGAGCACTATGCACCGGATCCATCAGAACTCCGAAGTTAAAAGTGCTTCGGCGAGAGTAGTACTAAGTTGGTGACCACTTGGGAAGTCCTCGTGTTGCACCCCTTTTTTCGACCGAGTACTTTTTTCCGTATCAGGGGCGACGAAGATCGACGCAGGGCAGCTGAGAAGGCCAACGGCGCTGACTATGGAAAATTGGGCGAATTGCGACGTTCGGGGCCCGAGAATGCACTTTTGCATGCGTGTCGCGTCGATTCGGAGTGGAAGGGGATGTCGCTGGGCATCGGACAAGTGAATTGGCGACGAAGATTGTTGGTGCGACCATACGAGCACTATGCACCGGATCCATCAGAACTCCGAAGTTAAAAGTGCTCGGCGAGAGTAGTACTAAGTGGGTGACCACTTGGAAGTCCTCGTGTTGCACCCCTTTTTTCGACGAGTATTTTTTTCCGTATCAGGGGCGACGAAGATCGACGCAGGGCAGCTGAGGAAGGCCACGGCGCTGACTATGGAAAATTTGGGCGAATGCGACGTTCGGGGCCCGAGAATGCACTTTTGCATGCGTGTCCGCGGTCGATTCGGAGTGAAGGGGATGTCGCTGGCATCGGACAAAGTGAATGGCGGACGAAGATTGTGGGTGCGACCATACGAGCACTATGCACCGGATCCATCAGAACTCCGAAGTTAAAAGTGCTTCGGCGAGAGTATACTAAGTTGGGTGACCACTTGGAAGTCCTCGTGTTGCACCCCTTTTTTCGACGAGTATTTTTTTCCGTATCAGGGGCGACGAGATCGACGCAGGCAGCTGAGGAAGGCCAACGGCGCTGACTATGGAAAATTTGGGCGAATGCGACGTTCGGGGCCGAGAATGGCACTTTTGCATGCGTGTCGCGGTCGATCGGAGTGGAAGGGGATGTCGCTGGGCATCGGACAAGTGAATTGGCGACGAAGATCGACGCAGGCAGCTGAGGAAGGCCAACGCGCTGACTATGGAAAATTTGGGCGAATGCGACGTTCGGGGCCGAGAATGGCACTTTTGCATGCGTGTCGCGTCGATTCGGAGTGGAAGGGGATGTCGCTGGCATCGGACAAAGTGAATGGCGGACGAAGATTGTTGGTGCGACCATACGAGCACTAATGCACGGATCCCATCAGAACTCGAAGTTAAAAGTGCTTCGCGAGAGTAGTACTAGTTGGGTGACCACTGGGAAGTCCTCGTGTTGCCCCCTTTTTTCGACCGAGTATTTTTTTCCGTATCAGGGGCGACGAAGATTGTTGGGTGCGACCATACGAGCACTAATGCACCGGATCCCATCAGAACTCCGAAGTTAAAAGTGCTTCGGCGAGAGTAGTACTAAGTTGGGTGACCACTGGGAAGTCCTCGTGTTGCCCCCTTTTTTCGACCGAGTATTTTTTTTTTTTTCCGTATCAGGGGCGACGAAGATCGACGCAGGGCAGCTGAGGAAGGCCAACGGCGCTGACTATGGAAAATTTGGGCGAATGCGACGTTCGGGGCCGAGAATGGCACTTTTGCATGCGTGTCGCGTCGATTCGGAGTGGAAGGGGATGTCGCTGGCATCGGACAAAGTGAATTGGCGACGAAGATCGACGCAGGCAGCTGAGGAAGGCAACGGCGCTGACTATGGAAAATTTGGGCGAATGCGACGTTCGGGGCCCGAGAATGGCACTTTTGCATGCGTGTCGCGGTCGATTCGGAGTGAAGGGGATGTCGCTGGCATCGGACAAAGTGATTGGCGGACGAAGATTGTGGGTGCGACCATACGAGCACTAATGCACCGGATCCCATCAAACTCCGAAGTTAAAAGTGCTTCGGCGAGAGTATACTAAGTTGGGTGACCACTTGGAAGTCCTCGTGTTGCACCCCTTTTTTCGACGAGTATTTTTTTCCGTATCAGGGGCGACGAAGATCGACGCAGGCAGCTGAGGAAGGCCAACGCGCTGACTATGGAAAATTTGGGCGAATTGCGACGTTCGGGGCCGAGAATGGCACTTTTGCATGCGTGTCGCGGTCGATCGGAGTGGAAGGGGATGTCGCTGGCATCGGACAAAGTGAATTGGCGACGAAGATCGACGCAGGCAGCTGAGGAAGGCAACGGCGCTGACTATGAAAATTTGGGCGATTGCGACGTTCGGGGCCCGAGAATGGCACTTTTGCATGCGTGTCGCGGTCGATTCGGAGTGAAGGGGATGTCGCTGGCATCGGACAAAGTGATTGGCGGACGAAGATGTTGGGTGCGACCATACGAGCACTAATGCACCGGATCCCATCAAACTCCGAAGTTAAAAGTGCTCGGCGAGAGTAGTACTAAGTGGGTGACCACTTGGGAATCCTCGTGTTGCACCCCTTTTTTCGACGAGTATTTTTTTCCGTATCAGGGGCGACGAAGATCGACGCAGGCAGCTGAGGAAGGCCACGGCGCTGACTATGGAAAATTTGGGCGATTGCGACGTTCGGGGCCGAGAATGGCACTTTTGCATGCGTGTCGCGGTCGATCGGAGTGGAAGGGGATGTCGCTGGCATCGGACAAAGTGAATTGGCGACGAAGATCGACGCAGGGCACTGAGGAAGGCCAACGGCGCTGACTATGGAAAATTTGGGCGAATTGCGACGTTCGGGGCCCGAGAATGGCACTTTTGCATGCGTGTCGCGGTCGATTCGGAGTGGAAGGGGATGTCGCTGGGCATCGACAAAGTGAATTGCGGACGAAGATTGTTGGTGCGACCATACGAGCACTAATGCACCGGATCCCATCAGAACTCCGAGTTAAAAGTGCTTCGGCGAGAGTAGTACTAAGTTGGGTGACCACTTGGGAAGTCCTCGTGTTGCACCCCTTTTTTCGACCGAGTATTTTTTTTTTTTTTTTTTTTTTCCGTATCAGGGGCGACGAAGATCGACGCAGGGCAGCTGAGGAAGGCCAACGGCGCTGACTATGGAAAATTTGGGCGAATTGCGACGTTCGGGGCCCGAGAATGGCACTTTTGCATGCGTGTCGCGGTCGATTCGAGTGGAAGGGGATGTCGCTGGCATCGGACAAAGTGATTGGCGGACGAAGATTGTTGGGTGCGACCATACGAGCACTATGCACCGGATCCATCAGAACTCCGAAGTTAAAAGTGCTTCGGCGAGAGTAGTACTAAGTTGGGTGACCACTTGGGAATCCTCGTGTTGCACCCCTTTTTTCGACGAGTATTTTTTTCCGTATCAGGGGCGACGAAGATTGTTGGGTGCGACCATACGAGCACTAATGCACCGGATCCATCAGAACTCCGAGTTAAAAGTGCTTCGGCGAGAGTATACTAAGTTGGGTGACCACTTGGGAAGTCCTCGTGTTGCACCCCTTTTTTTCGACCGAGTATTTTTTTCCGTATCAGGGGCGACGAAGATCGACGCAGGCAGCTGAGGAAGGCCAACGCGCTGACTATGGAAAATTTGGGCGAATTGCGACGTTCGGGGCCGAGAATGGCACTTTTGCATGCGTGTCGCGTCGATTCGGAGTGAAGGGGATGTCGCTGGGCATCGACAAAGTGAATTGGCGACGAAGATTGTTGGTGCGACCATACGAGCACTAATGCACGGATCCCATCAGAACTCGAAGTTAAAAGTGCTTCGCGAGAGTAGTACTAGTTGGGTGACCACTTGGGAAGTCCTCGTGTTGCCCCCTTTTTTCGACGAGTATTTTTTTCCGTATCAGGGGCGACGAAGATTGTTGGGTGCGACATACGAGCACTAATGCACCGATCCCATCAGAACTCCGAAGTTAAAAGTGCTTCGGCGAGAGTAGTACTAAGTTGGGTGACCACTTGGGAAGTCCTCGTGTTGCACCCCTTTTTTCGACCGAGTATTTTTTTCCGTATCAGGGGCGACGAGATCGACGCAGGCAGCTGAGGAAGGCCAACGCGCTGACTATGGAAAATTGGGCGAATTGCGACGTTCGGGGCCGAGAATGGCACTTTTGCATGCGTGTCGCGTCGATTCGGAGTGGAAGGGGATGTCGCTGGGCATCGGACAAAGTGAATGGCGGACGAAGATTGTGGGTGCGACCATACGAGCACTATGCACCGGATCCATCAGAACTCCGAAGTTAAAAGTGCTTCGGCGAGAGTATACTAAGTTGGGTGACCACTTGGGAGTCCTCGTGTTGCACCCCTTTTTTCGACCGAGTACTTTTTTCCGTATCAGGGGCGACGAAGATCGCGCAGGGCAGCTGAGAAGGCCAACGGCGCTGACTATGGAAAATTTGGGCGATTGCGACGTTCGGGGCCGAGAATGGCACTTTTGCATGCGTGTCCGCGGTCGATTCGAGTGGAAGGGGATGTCGCTGGGCATCGGACAAAGTGATTGGCGGACGAAGATGTTGGGTGCGACCATACGAGCACTAATGCACCGATCCCATCAGAACTCGAAGTTAAAAGTGCTTCGGCGAGAGTAGTACTAAGTGGGTGACCACTTGGGAGTCCTCGTGTTGCACCCCTTTTTTCGACGAGTATTTTTTTCCGTATCAGGGGCGACGAAGATCGCGCAGGGCAGCTGAGAAGGCCAACGGCGCTGACTATGGAAAATTTGGGCGAATGCGACGTTCGGGGCCCGAGAATGGCACTTTTGCATGCGTGTCGCGTCGATTCGGAGTGGAAGGGGATGTCGCTGGCATCGGACAAAGTGAATTGGCGACGAAGATCGACGCAGGCAGCTGAGGAAGGCCACGGCGCTGACTATGGAAAATTTGGCGAATTGCGACGTTCGGGGCCCGAGAATGGCACTTTTGCATGCGTGTCCGCGGTCGATTCGGAGTGGAAGGGGATGTCGCTGGCATCGGACAAAGTGATTGGCGGACGAAGATGTTGGGTGCGACCATACGAGCACTAATGCACCGGATCCATCAGAACTCCGAGTTAAAAGTGCTCGGCGAGAGTAGTACTAGTTGGGTGACCACTTGGGAGTCCTCGTGTTGCACCCCTTTTTTCGACCGAGTACTTTTTTCCGTATCAGGGGCGACGAAGATCGACGCAGGGCAGCTGAGGAAGGCCACGGCGCTGACTATGGAAAATTTGGGCGAATTGCGACGTTCGGGGCCCGAGAATGGCACTTTTGCATGCGTGTCCGCGGTCGATTCGGAGTGGAAGGGGATGTCGCTGGGCATCGGACAAAGTGAATTGGCGGACGAAGATTGTTGGTGCGACCATACGAGCACTAATGCACCGATCCCATCAGAACTCCGAAGTTAAAAGTGCTTCGGCGAGAGTAGTACTAGTTGGGTGACCACTTGGAAGTCCTCGTGTTGCACCCCTTTTTTCGACCGAGTACTTTTTTCCGTATCAGGGGCGACGAAGATCGACGCAGGCAGCTGAGGAAGGCCAACGCGCTGACTATGGAAAATTGGGCGAATTGCGACGTTCGGGGCCGAGAATGGCACTTTTGCATGCGTGTCGCGGTCGATCGGAGTGGAAGGGGATGTCGCTGGGCATCGGACAAGTGAATTGGCGACGAAGATCGACGCAGGCAGCTGAGGAAGGCCAACGGCGCTGACTATGGAAAATTTGGGCGAATTGCGACGTTCGGGGCCGAGAATGGCACTTTTGCATGCGTGTCGCGGTCGATCGGAGTGGAAGGGGATGTCGCTGGCATCGGACAAAGTGAATGGCGGACGAAGATTGTTGGTGCGACCATACGAGCACTAATGCACCGGATCCCATCAAACTCCGAAGTTAAAAGTGCTTCGGCGAGAGTATACTAAGTTGGGTGACCACTTGGGAATCCTCGTGTTGCACCCCTTTTTTCGACCGAGTACTTTTTTCCGTATCAGGGGCGACGAAGATCGACGCAGGCAGCTGAGGAAGGCCAACGCGCTGACTATGGAAAATTGGGCGAATTGCGACGTTCGGGGCCCGAGAATGCACTTTTGCATGCGTGTCGCGTCGATTCGGAGTGGAAGGGGATGTCGCTGGCATCGGACAAAGTGAATTGGCGACGAAGATCGACGCAGGGCAGCTGAGGAAGGCCAACGGCGCTGACTATGGAAAATTTGGGCGAATTGCGACGTTCGGGGCCGAGAATGGCACTTTTGCATGCGTGTCGCGGTCGATCGGAGTGGAAGGGGATGTCGCTGGCATCGGACAAAGTGAATGGCGGACGAAGATTGTGGGTGCGACCATACGAGCACTAATGCACCGGATCCCATCAAACTCCGAAGTTAAAAGTGCTTCGGCGAGAGTAGTACTAGTTGGGTGACCACTTGGAAGTCCTCGTGTTGCACCCCTTTTTTCGACCGAGTACTTTTTTCCGTATCAGGGGCGACGAAGATCGACGCAGGCAGCTGAGGAAGGCCAACGCGCTGACTATGGAAAATTTGGGCGAATTGCGACGTTCGGGGCCGAGAATGGCACTTTTGCATGCGTGTCGCGTCGATTCGGAGTGGAGGGGATGTCGCTGGGCATCGGACAAGTGAATTGGCGACGAAGATCGACGCAGGCAGCTGAGGAAGGCCAACGGCGCTGACTATGAAAATTTGGGCGAATTGCGACGTTCGGGGCCCGAGAATGGCACTTTTGCATGCGTGTCCGCGGTCGATTCGGAGTGGAAGGGGATGTCGCTGGGCATCGGACAAAGTGAATTGGCGGACGAAGATTGTGGGTGCGACCATACGAGCACTAATGCACCGATCCCATCAGAACTCCGAGTTAAAAGTGCTCGGCGAGAGTAGTACTAAGTGGGTGACCACTTGGAAGTCCTCGTGTTGCCCCCTTTTTTCGACGAGTATTTTTTTCCGTATCAGGGGCGACGAAGATCGCGCAGGGCAGCTGAGAAGGCCAACGGCGCTGACTATGGAAAATTTGGGCGAATGCGACGTTCGGGGCCCGAGAATGGCACTTTTGCATGCGTGTCGCGGTCGATCGGAGTGGAAGGGGATGTCGCTGGCATCGGACAAAGTGAATTGGCGACGAAGATCGACGCAGGCAGCTGAGGAAGGCAACGGCGCTGACTATGGAAAATTTGGCGAATTGCGACGTTCGGGGCCGAGAATGGCACTTTTGCATGCGTGTCGCGTCGATTCGGAGTGGAAGGGGATGTCGCTGGGCATCGACAAAGTGAATTGGCGACGAAGATTGTTGGTGCGACCATACG
The DNA here is from genome assembly GCA_022432975.1 of Begonia masoniana. NCBI lineage: Eukaryota > Viridiplantae > Streptophyta > Magnoliopsida > Cucurbitales > Begoniaceae > Begonia > Begonia masoniana. The sequence continues at coordinate 26,755,584 of CM039508.1, read as the reverse complement.
AGCACTAATGCACCGGATCCATCAGAACTCCGAAGTTAAAAGTGCTTCGCGAGAGTAGTACTAAGTTGGTGACCACTTGGGAGTCCTCGTGTTGCACCCCTTTTTTCGACGAGTATTTTTTTCCGTATCAGGGGCGACGAAGATTGTTGGGTGCGACCATACGAGCACTAATGCACCGGATCCATCAGAACTCCGAAGTTAAAAGTGCTTCGCGAGAGTAGTACTAGTTGGGTGACCACTTGGAAGTCCTCGTGTTGCACCCCTTTTTTCGACCGAGTATTTTTTTCCGTATCAGGGGCGACGAAGATCGCGCAGGGCAGCTGAGAAGGCCAACGGCGCTGACTATGAAAATTTGGGCGATTGCGACGTTCGGGGCCGAGAATGGCACTTTTGCATGCGTGTCGCGTCGATTCGGAGTGGAGGGGATGTCGCTGGGCATCGACAAAGTGAATTGGCGACGAAGATCGACGCAGGCAGCTGAGGAAGGCCAACGGCGCTGACTATGGAAAATTTGGCGAATTGCGACGTTCGGGGCCCGAGAATGGCACTTTTGCATGCGTGTCGCGGTCGATTCGGAGTGGAGGGGATGTCGCTGGCATCGGACAAAGTGATTGGCGGACGAAGATTGTTGGGTGCGACCATACGAGCACTAATGCACCGGATCCCATCAGAACTCCGAAGTTAAAAGTGCTTCGGCGAGAGTAGTACTAAGTGGGTGACCACTTGGGAAGTCCTCGTGTTGCACCCCTTTTTTCGACCGAGTACTTTTTTCCGTATCAGGGGCGACGAAGATCGACGCAGGGCAGCTGAGGAGGCCAACGGCGCTGACTATGGAAAATTTGGGCGAATGCGACGTTCGGGGCCCGAGAATGCACTTTTGCATGCGTGTCGCGGTCGATCGGAGTGGAAGGGGATGTCGCTGGGCATCGGACAAGTGAATTGGCGACGAAGATCGACGCAGGCAGCTGAGGAAGGCCAACGGCGCTGACTATGGAAAATTTGGCGAATTGCGACGTTCGGGGCCCGAGAATGGCACTTTTGCATGCGTGTCGCGGTCGATTCGGAGTGGAAGGGGATGTCGCTGGGCATCGACAAAGTGAATTGGCGACGAAGATCGACGCAGGCAGCTGAGGAAGGCAACGGCGCTGACTATGAAAATTTGGGCGATTGCGACGTTCGGGGCCCGAGAATGCACTTTTGCATGCGTGTCGCGTCGATTCGGAGTGGAAGGGGATGTCGCTGGCATCGGACAAAGTGAATGGCGGACGAAGATGTTGGGTGCGACCATACGAGCACTATGCACCGGATCCATCAGAACTCCGAGTTAAAAGTGCTTCGCGAGAGTAGTACTAGTTGGGTGACCACTTGGAAGTCCTCGTGTTGCACCCCTTTTTTCGACCGAGTACTTTTTTCCGTATCAGGGGCGACGAAGATCGACGCAGGGCACTGAGGAAGGCCAACGGCGCTGACTATGGAAAATTTGGGCGAATTGCGACGTTCGGGGCCCGAGAATGGCACTTTTGCATGCGTGTCGCGGTCGATTCGGAGTGGAAGGGGATGTCGCTGGCATCGGACAAAGTGAATTGGCGGACGAAGATTGTTGGTGCGACCATACGAGCACTAATGCACCGATCCCATCAGAACTCCGAAGTTAAAAGTGCTTCGGCGAGAGTAGTACTAAGTGGGTGACCACTTGGGAGTCCTCGTGTTGCACCCCTTTTTTCGACCGAGTACTTTTTTCCGTATCAGGGGCGACGAGATCGACGCAGGGCAGCTGAGGAAGGCAACGGCGCTGACTATGAAAATTTGGGCGATTGCGACGTTCGGGGCCGAGAATGGCACTTTTGCATGCGTGTCGCGTCGATTCGGAGTGGAAGGGGATGTCGCTGGGCATCGACAAAGTGAATTGGCGACGAAGATCGACGCAGGGCAGCTGAGGAAGGCCAACGCGCTGACTATGGAAAATTTGGCGAATTGCGACGTTCGGGGCCCGAGAATGCACTTTTGCATGCGTGTCGCGGTCGATTCGAGTGGAAGGGGATGTCGCTGGGCATCGGACAAAGTGAATTGGCGGACGAAGATTGTTGGGTGCGACCATACGAGCACTAATGCACCGATCCCATCAGAACTCCGAGTTAAAAGTGCTCGGCGAGAGTAGTACTAAGTGGGTGACCACTTGGAAGTCCTCGTGTTGCACCCCTTTTTTCGACGAGTATTTTTTTCCGTATCAGGGGCGACGAAGATTGTTGGGTGCGACCATACGAGCACTATGCACCGGATCCATCAGAACTCCGAGTTAAAAGTGCTCGGCGAGAGTAGTACTAAGTTGGTGACCACTTGGAAGTCCTCGTGTTGCACCCCTTTTTTCGACGAGTATTTTTTTTCCGTATCAGGGGCGACGAAGATCGACGCAGGGCAGCTGAGGAAGGCAACGGCGCTGACTATGGAAAATTTGGGCGAATTGCGACGTTCGGGGCCCGAGAATGGCACTTTTGCATGCGTGTCGCGTCGATTCGGAGTGGAAGGGGATGTCGCTGGGCATCGACAAAGTGAATTGCGGACGAAGATTGTGGGTGCGACCATACGAGCACTAATGCACCGGATCCCATCAGAACTCGAAGTTAAAAGTGCTTCGCGAGAGTAGTACTAAGTGGGTGACCACTTGGGAGTCCTCGTGTTGCACCCCTTTTTTCGACCGAGTATTTTTTTCCGTATCAGGGGCGACGAAGATTGTTGGGTGCGACATACGAGCACTAATGCACCGATCCCATCAGAACTCCGAGTTAAAAGTGCTCGGCGAGAGTAGTACTAAGTTGGTGACCACTTGGAAGTCCTCGTGTTGCACCCCTTTTTTCGACGAGTATTTTTTTCCGTATCAGGGGCGACGAAGATCGACGCAGGGCACTGAGGAAGGCCACGGCGCTGACTATGGAAAATTTGGGCGATTGCGACGTTCGGGGCCCGAGAATGGCACTTTTGCATGCGTGTCGCGTCGATTCGGAGTGGAAGGGGATGTCGCTGGGCATCGACAAAGTGAATTGGCGACGAAGATCGACGCAGGGCAGCTGAGGAAGGCAACGGCGCTGACTATGGAAAATTTGGGCGAATTGCGACGTTCGGGGCCCGAGAATGGCACTTTTGCATGCGTGTCGCGTCGATTCGGAGTGGAAGGGGATGTCGCTGGGCATCGACAAAGTGAATTGGCGGACGAAGATGTTGGGTGCGACATACGAGCACTATGCACCGGATCCATCAGAACTCCGAGTTAAAAGTGCTTCGGCGAGAGTAGTACTAGTTGGGTGACCACTTGGAAGTCCTCGTGTTGCACCCCTTTTTTCGACGAGTACTTTTTTCCGTATCAGGGGCGACGAGATCGACGCAGGCAGCTGAGGAAGGCCAACGCGCTGACTATGGAAAATTTGGGCGAATGCGACGTTCGGGGCCCGAGAATGGCACTTTTGCATGCGTGTCGCGGTCGATCGGAGTGGAAGGGGATGTCGCTGGGCATCGGACAAGTGAATTGGCGACGAAGATTGTTGGTGCGACCATACGAGCACTATGCACCGGATCCCATCAGAACTCCGAAGTTAAAAGTGCTCGGCGAGAGTAGTACTAAGTGGGTGACCACTTGGAAGTCCTCGTGTTGCACCCCTTTTTTCGACGAGTATTTTTTTCCGTATCAGGGGCGACGAAGATCGACGCAGGCAGCTGAGGAAGGCAACGGCGCTGACTATGGAAAATTTGGGCGAATGCGACGTTCGGGGCCCGAGAATGGCACTTTTGCATGCGTGTCGCGGTCGATTCGGAGTGGAAGGGGATGTCGCTGGGCATCGGACAAGTGAATTGGCGGACGAAGATTGTTGGGTGCGACCATACGAGCACTAATGCACCGGATCCCATCAGAACTCCGAAGTTAAAAGTGCTTCGGCGAGAGTAGTACTAAGTTGGGTGACCACTTGGGAAGTCCTCGTGTTGCCCCCTTTTTTCGACCGAGTACTTTTTTTCCGTATCAGGGGCGACGAAGATCGACGCAGGGCAGACTGAGGAAGGCCCAACGGCGCTGACTATGAGAAATTTGGGCGAATTGCGACGTTCGAGGGCCCGAGAATGGCACTTTTGCATGCGTGTCGCGGGTCGATTCGGAGTGGAAGGGATGTCGCTGGGGCATCGGACAAAGTGAATTGGCGACGAAGATTGTTGGGTGCGACCATACGAGCACTAAATTGCAACCGGATCCCATCAGAACTCCGAAGTTAAAAGTGCTTCGGCGAGAGTAGTACTAAGTTGGGTGACCACTTGGGAAGTCCTCGTGTTGCACCCCTTTTTTCGACGAGTACTTTTTTCCGTATCAGGGGCGACGAAGATCGACGCAGGCAGCTGAGGAAGGCCAACGCGCTGACTATGGAAAATTTGGGCGAATGCGACGTTCGGGGCCCGAGAATGGCACTTTTGCATGCGTGTCGCGGTCGATCGGAGTGGAAGGGGATGTCGCTGGGCATCGACAAAGTGAATTGCGGACGAAGATTGTTGGTGCGACCATACGAGCACTATGCACCGGATCCATCAGAACTCCGAGTTAAAAGTGCTTCGCGAGAGTAGTACTAGTTGGGTGACCACTGGGAAGTCCTCGTGTTGCACCCCTTTTTTCGACCGAGTATTTTTTTCCGTATCAGGGGCGACGAAGATCGACGCAGGCAGCTGAGGAAGGCAACGGCGCTGACTATGGAAAATTTGGGCGAATTGCGACGTTCGGGGCCCGAGAATGCACTTTTGCATGCGTGTCGCGTCGATTCGGAGTGGAAGGGGATGTCGCTGGCATCGGACAAAGTGAATGGCGGACGAAGATTGTGGGTGCGACCATACGAGCACTAATGCACCGGATCCATCAGAACTCCGAAGTAAAAGTGCTTCGGCGAGAGTATACTAAGTTGGGTGACCACTGGGAAGTCCTCGTGTGCACCCCTTTTTTCGACCGAGTATTTTTTTCCGTATCAGGGGCGACGAAGATCGACGCAGGGCACTGAGGAAGGCCAACGCGCTGACTATGGAAAATTTGGGCGATTGCGACGTTCGGGGCCCGAGAATGCACTTTTGCATGCGTGTCGCGTCGATTCGGAGTGGAAGGGGATGTCGCTGGCATCGGACAAAGTGAATTGGCGACGAAGATCGACGCAGGGCAGCTGAGGAAGGCAACGGCGCTGACTATGGAAAATTTGGGCGAATTGCGACGTTCGGGGCCCGAGAATGGCACTTTTGCATGCGTGTCGCGGTCGATCGGAGTGGAAGGGGATGTCGCTGGCATCGGACAAAGTGAATGGCGGACGAAGATGTTGGGTGCGACCATACGAGCACTAATGCACGGATCCCATCAGAACTCGAAGTTAAAAGTGCTTCGGCGAGAGTAGTACTAGTTGGGTGACCACTTGGAAGTCCTCGTGTGCACCCCTTTTTTCGACCGAGTACTTTTTTCCGTATCAGGGGCGACGAAGATTGTTGGGTGCGACCATACGAGCACTAATGCACCGATCCCATCAGAACTCGAAGTTAAAAGTGCTCGGCGAGAGTAGTACTAGTTGGGTGACCACTGGGAAGTCCTCGTGTTGCACCCCTTTTTTTCGACCGAGTATTTTTTTTTTTTTCCGTATCAGGGGCGACGAAGATCGACGCAGGCAGCTGAGGAAGGCCACGGCGCTGACTATGGAAAATTTGGGCGAATGCGACGTTCGGGGCCGAGAATGGCACTTTTGCATGCGTGTCGCGGTCGATTCGAGTGGAAGGGGATGTCGCTGGCATCGGACAAAGTGAATTGGCGACGAAGATTGTTGGTGCGACCATACGAGCACTAATGCACGGATCCCATCAGAACTCGAAGTTAAAAGTGCTTCGCGAGAGTAGTACTAGTTGGGTGACCACTGGGAAGTCCTCGTGTGCACCCCTTTTTTCGACCGAGTACTTTTTTCCGTATCAGGGGCGACGAAGATTGTTGGTGCGACCATACGAGCACTAATGCACCGGATCCCATCAAACTCCGAAGTTAAAAGTGCTTCGGCGAGAGTAGTACTAGTTGGGTGACCACTTGGAAGTCCTCGTGTGCACCCCTTTTTTCGACCGAGTACTTTTTTCCGTATCAGGGGCGACGAAGATCGCGCAGGCAGCTTGAGGAAGGCCAACGGCGCTGACTATGGAAAATTTGGGCGAATTGCGACGTTCGGGGCCCGAGAATGGCACTTTGCATGCGTGTCGCGTCGATTCGAGTGAAGGGGATGTCGCTGGCGTCGGACAAAGTGAATTGGCGGACGAAGATTGGTTGGGTGCGACCATACGAGCACTAATTGCACCGGATCCCTCAGAACTCCGAAGTTAAAAGTGCTTCGCGAGAGTAGTACTAAGTTGGGGTGACCACTTGGGAAGATCCTCGTGTTGCACCCCTTTTTCGACCGAGTACTTTTCCGTATCAGTGGCGACGAAGATCGACGCAGGGCAGCTGAGGGAAGCCAACGCGCTGACTATGGAAAAATTGGGGCGAATTGCGACGTTCGGGGGCCCGAGAATGGCACTTTTGCATGCGTGTCGCGGTCGATTCGGAGTGGAAGGGGATGTCGCTGGCATCGGACAAAGTGAATTGGCGGACGAAGATTGTTGGGTGCGACCATACGAGCACTAATGCACCGGATCCCATCAGAAACTCCGAAGTTAAAAGTGCTTCGGCGGAGTAGTACTAAGTTGGGTGATCCAATTGGAAGTCCTCGTGTTGCACCCCTTTTTTCGACCGAGTACTTTTTTTTCCGTATCAGGGCGACGAAGATCGACGCAGGGCAGCTGAGGAAGGCCCACGGCGCTGACTATGGAAAATTTGGGCGAATTGCGACGTTCGGGGCCCGAGAATGGCACTTTGCATGCGTGTCGCGTCGATTCGGAGTGGAAGGGGATGTCGCTGGGCGATCGGACAAAGTGAATTGCGGACGAAGATTGTTGGGTGCGACCATACGAGCACTATGCACCGGATCCCATCAAACTCCGAAGTTAAAAGTGCTTCGGCGAGAGTAGTACTAAGTTGGGTGACCACTTGGGAAGTCCTCGTGTTGCACCCCTTTTTCGACCGAGTATTTTTTTCCGTATCAGGGGCGACGAAGATCGACGCAGGGCAGCTGAGGAAGGCCAACGGCGCTGACTATGGAAAATTTGGGCGAATTGCGACGTTCGGGGCCCGAGAATGGCACTTTTGCATGCGTGTCGCGGTCGATTCGGAGTGGAAGGGGATGTCGCTGGGCATCGGACAAAGTGAATTGCGGACGAAGATTGTTGGGTGCGACCATACGAGCACTAATGCACCGGATCCCATCAGAACTCCGAAGTTAAAAGTGCTTCGGCGAGAGTAGTACTAAGTTGGGTGACCACTTGGGAAGTCCTCGTGTTGCACCCCTTTTTTCGACCGAGTATTTTTTCCGTATCAGGGGGCGACGAGAGATCGACGCAGGGCAGCTGAGGAAGGCCAACGGCGCTGACTATGGAAAATTTGGGCGAATTGCGACGTTCGGGGCCCCGAGAATGGCACTTTTGCATGCGTGTCGCGGTCGATTCGGAGTGGAAGGGGATGTCGCTGGGCATCGGACAAAGTGAATTGGCGACGAAGATTGTTGGTGCGACCATACGAGCACTAATGCACCGGATCCCATCAGAACTCCGAAGTTAAAAGTGCTTCGGCGAGAGTAGTACTAAGTTGGGTGACCACTTGGGAAGTCCTCGTGTTGCACCCCTTTTTTTCGACCGAGTATTTTTTCCGTATCAGGGGCGACGAAGATCGACGCAGGGCAGCTGAGGAAGGCCAACGCGCTGACTATGGAAAAGTTGGGCGAATTGCGACGTTCGGGCCCGAGAATGCACTTTTGCATGCGTGTCGCGGTCGATTCGGAGTGGAAGGGGATGTCGCTGGCATCGGACAAAGTGAATTGGCGGACGAAGATTGTTGGGTGCGACCATACGAGCACTAATGCACCGATCCCATCAGAACTCCGAAGTTAAAAGTGCTTCGGCGAGAGTAGTACTAAGTTGGGTGACCACTTGGGAAGTCCTCGTGTTGCACCCCTTTTTTCGACCGAGTACTTTTTTTCCGTATCAGGGGCGACGAAGATCGACGCAGGCAGCTGAGGAAGGCCAACGGCGCTGACTATGGAAAAATTTGGGCGAATTGCGACGTTCGGGCCCGAGAATGGCACTTTTGCATGCGTGTCGCGGTCGATTCGGAGTGGAAGGGGATGTCGCTGGGCATCGGACAAAGTGAATTGGCGGACGAAGATTGTTGGGTGCGACCATACGAGCACTAATGCACCGGATCCCATCAGAAACTCCGAAGTTAAAGTGCTTCGGCGAGAGTATACTAGGTTGGGTGACCACTTGGGAAGTCCTCGTGTTGCACCCCTTTTTTCGACCGAGTACTTTTTTTCCGTATCAGGGGCGACGAAGATCGACGCAGGGCACTGGAGGAAGGCCAACGGCGCTGACTATGGAAAATTTGGGCGAATTGCGACGTTCGGGGCCCGAGAATGGCACTTTTGCATGCGTGTCGCGTCGATTCGGAGTGGAAGGGGATGTCGCTGGGCATCGGACAAAGTGAATTGGCGGACGAAGATTGTTGGGTGCGACCATACGAGCACTAATGCACCGGATCCATCAGAACTCCGAGTTAAAAGTGCTTCGCGAGAGTAGTACTAAGTGGGTGACCACTTGGGAAGTCCTCGTGTGCACCCCTTTTTTCGACCGAGTACTTTTTTCCGTATCAGGGGCGACGAAGATTGTTGGGTGCGACATACGAGCACTATGCACCGGATCCATCAGAACTCCGAGTTAAAAGTGCTTCGCGAGAGTAGTACTAGTTGGGTGACCACTTGGAAGTCCTCGTGTTGCACCCCTTTTTTCGACCGAGTATTTTTTTCCGTATCAGGGGCGACGAAGATCGACGCAGGGCAGCTGAGGAAGGCCAACGGCGCTGACTATGGAAAATTTGGGCGAATTGCGACGTTCGGGGCCCGAGAATGGCACTTTTGCATGCGTGTCGCGGTCGATTCGGAGTGGAAGGGGATGTCGCTGGGCATCGGACAAGTGAATTGGCGACGAAGATTGTTGGGTGCGACATACGAGCACTATGCACCGGATCCATCAGAACTCCGAGTTAAAAGTGCTTCGCGAGAGTAGTACTAAGTGGGTGACCACTTGGGAAGTCCTCGTGTGCACCCCTTTTTTCGACCGAGTATTTTTTTCCGTATCAGGGGCGACGAAGATCGACGCAGGCAGCTGAGGAAGGCCACGGCGCTGACTATGGAAAATTTGGGCGATTGCGACGTTCGGGGCCCGAGAATGGCACTTTTGCATGCGTGTCGCGGTCGATCGGAGTGGAAGGGGATGTCGCTGGGCATCGACAAAGTGAATTGGCGACGAAGATCGACGCAGGGCAGCTGAGGAAGGCCAACGGCGCTGACTATGGAAAATTTGGGCGAATTGCGACGTTCGGGGCCCGAGAATGGCACTTTTGCATGCGTGTCGCGGTCGATTCGAGTGGAAGGGGATGTCGCTGGGCATCGGACAAGTGAATTGGCGACGAAGATTGTTGGGTGCGACATACGAGCACTAATGCACGGATCCCATCAGAACTCCGAGTTAAAAGTGCTTCGGCGAGAGTAGTACTAAGTTGGTGACCACTTGGAAGTCCTCGTGTTGCACCCCTTTTTTCGACCGAGTACTTTTTTCCGTATCAGGGGCGACGAAGATCGACGCAGGCAGCTGAGGAAGGCCAACGGCGCTGACTATGAAAATTTGGGCGATTGCGACGTTCGGGGCCCGAGAATGGCACTTTTGCATGCGTGTCGCGTCGATTCGGAGTGGAAGGGGATGTCGCTGGCATCGGACAAAGTGAATTGGCGACGAAGATCGACGCAGGGCAGCTGAGGAAGGCCAACGGCGCTGACTATGGAAAATTTGGGCGAATTGCGACGTTCGGGGCCGAGAATGGCACTTTTGCATGCGTGTCGCGGTCGATTCGGAGTGGAAGGGGATGTCGCTGGGCATCGGACAAAGTGAATTGGCGGACGAAGATTGTTGGGTGCGACCATACGAGCACTAATGCACCGGATCCCATCAGAACTCCGAAGTTAAAAGTGCTTCGGCGAGAGTAGTACTAAGTTGGGTGACCACTTGGGAAGTCCTCGTGTTGCACCCCTTTTTTCGACCGAGTATTTTTTTTCCGTATCAGGGGCGACGAAGATCGACGCAGGGCAGCTGAGGAAGGCCAACGGCGCTGACTATGGAAAATTTGGGCGAATTGCGACGTTCGGGGCCCGAGAATGGCACTTTTGCATGCGTGTCGCGGTCGATTCGGAGTGGAAGGGGATGTCGCTGGGCATCGGACAAAGTGAATTGGCGGACGAAGATTGTTGGGTGCGACCATACGAGCACTAATGCACCGGATCCCATCAGAACTCCGAAGTTAAAAGTGCTTCGGCGAGAGTAGTACTAAGTTGGGTGACCACTTGGGAAGTCCTCGTGTTGCACCCCTTTTTTCGACCGAGTATTTTTTTTTTTTTCCGTATCAGGGGCGACGAAGATCGACGCAGGGCAGCTGAGGAAGGCCAACGGCGCTGACTATGGAAAATTTGGGCGAATGCGACGTTCGGGGCCCGAGAATGGCACTTTTGCATGCGTGTCGCGGTCGATTCGAGTGGAAGGGGATGTCGCTGGGCATCGACAAAGTGAATTGGCGACGAAGATCGACGCAGGGCAGCTGAGGAAGGCCAACGGCGTGACTATGGAAAATTTGGCGAATTGCGACGTTCGGGGCCCGAGAATGGCACTTTTGCATGCGTGTCGCGGTCGATTCGAGTGGAAGGGGATGTCGCTGGCATCGGACAAAGTGAATGGCGGACGAAGATGTTGGGTGCGACCATACGAGCACTAATGCACCGATCCCATCAGAACTCGAAGTTAAAAGTGCTTCGGCGAGAGTAGTACTAAGTTGGGTGACCACTTGGGAAGTCCTCGTGTTGCACCCCTTTTTTCGACCGAGTATTTTTTTCCGTATCAGGGGCGACGAAGATCGACGCAGGCAGCTGAGGAAGGCAACGGCGCTGACTATGAAAATTTGGGCGATTGCGACGTTCGGGGCCCGAGAATGCACTTTTGCATGCGTGTCGCGGTCGATCGGAGTGGAAGGGGATGTCGCTGGGCATCGGACAAGTGAATTGGCGACGAAGATCGACGCAGGCAGCTGAGGAAGGCCAACGGCGTGACTATGGAAAATTTGGGCGATTGCGACGTTCGGGGCCGAGAATGGCACTTTTGCATGCGTGTCGCGTCGATTCGGAGTGGAAGGGGATGTCGCTGGCATCGGACAAAGTGAATTGGCGGACGAAGATTGTTGGGTGCGACCATACGAGCACTAATGCACCGGATCCCATCAGAACTCCGAAGTTAAAAGTGCTTCGGCGAGAGTAGTACTAGTTGGGTGACCACTTGGGAAGTCCTCGTGTTGCACCCCTTTTTTCGACCGAGTATTTTTTCCGTATCAGGGGCGACGAAGATCGACGCAGGGCAGCTGAGGAAGGCCAACGGCGCTGACTATGGAAAATTTGGGCGAATTGCGACGTTCGGGGCCCGAGAATGGCACTTTTGCATGCGTGTCGCGGTCGATTCGGAGTGGAAGGGGATGTCGCTGGGCATCGGACAAAGTGAATTGGCGGACGAAGATTGTTGGGTGCGACCATACGAGCACTAATGCACCGGATCCCATCAGAACTCCGAAGTTAAAAGTGCTTCGGCGAGAGTAGTACTAAGTTGGGTGACCACTTGGGAAGTCCTCGTGTTGCACCCCTTTTTTCGACCGAGTATTTTTTTCCGTATCAGGGGCGACGAAGATCGACGCAGGGCAGCTGAGGAAGGCCAACGGCGCTGACTATGGAAAATTTGGGCGAATTGCGACGTTCGGGGCCCGAGAATGGCACTTTTGCATGCGTGTCGCGGTCGATTCGGAGTGGAAGGGGATGTCGCTGGGCATCGGACAAAGTGAATTGGCGGACGAAGATTGTTGGGTGCGACCATACGAGCACTAATGCACCGGATCCCATCAGAACTCCGAAGTTAAAAGTGCTTCGGCGAGAGTAGTACTAAGTTGGGTGACCACTTGGGAAGTCCTCGTGTTGCACCCCTTTTTCGACCGAGTACTTTTTTCCGTATCAGGGGCGACGAAGATCGACGCAGGGCAGCTGAGGAAGGCCAACGGCGCTGACTATGGAAAATTTGGGCGAATTGCGACGTTCGGGGCCCGAGAATGGCACTTTTGCATGCGTGTCGCGGTCGATTCGGAGTGGAAGGGGATGTCGCTGGGCATCGGACAAAGTGAATTGGCGGACGAAGATTGTTGGGTGCGACCATACGAGCACTAATGCACCGGATCCCATCAGAACTCCGAAGTTAAAAGTGCTTCGGCGAGAGTAGTACTAAGTTGGGTGACCACTTGGGAAGTCCTCGTGTTGCACCCCTTTTTTCGACCGAGTACTTTTTTCCGTATCAGGGGCGACGAAGATCGACGCAGGGCAGCTGAGGAAGGCCAACGGCGCTGACTATGGAAAATTTGGGCGAATTGCGGACGTTCGGGGCCCGAGAATGGCACTTTTGCATGCGTGTCGCGGTCGATTCGGAGTGGAAGGGGATGTCGCTGGGCATCGGACAAAGTGAATTGGCGGACGAAGATTGTTGGGTGCGACCATACGAGCACTAATGCACCGGATCCCATCAGAACTCCGAAGTTAAAAGTGCTTCGGCGAGAGTAGTACTAAGTTGGGTGACCACTTGGGAAGTCCTCGTGTTGCACCCCTTTTTTTCGACCGAGTATTTTTTTCCGTATCAGGGGCGACGAAGATCGACGCAGGGCAGCTGAGGAAGGCCAACGGCGCTGACTATGGAAAATTTGGGCGAATTGCGACGTTCGGGGCCCGAGAATGGCACTTTGCATGCGTGTCGCGGTCGATTCGGAGTGGAAGGGGATGTCGCTGGGCATCGGACAAAGTGAATTGGCGGACGAAGATTGTTGGGTGCGACCATACGAGCACTAATGCACCGGATCCCATCAGAACTCCGAAGTTAAAAAGTGCTTCGGCGAGAGTAGTACTAAGTTGGGTGACCACTTGGGAAGTCCTCGTGTTGCACCCCTTTTTTCGACCGAGTATTTTTTTCGTATCAGGGGCGACGAAGATCGACGCAGGCAGCTGAGGAAGGCCAACGGCGCTGACTATGGAAAATTTGGGCGAATTGCGACGTTCGGGGCCCGAGAATGGCACTTTTGCATGCGTGTCGCGTCGATTCGGAGTGGAAGGGATGTCGCTGGGCATCGGACAAAGTGAATTGGCGGACGAAGATTGTTGGGTGCGACCATACGAGCACTATGCACCGGATCCCATCAGAACTCCGAAGTTAAAAGTGCTTCGGCGAGAGTAGTACTAAGTTGGGTGACCACTTGGGAAGTCCTCGTGTTGCACCCCTTTTTTCGACCGAGTATTTTTTTCCGTATCAGGGGCGACGAAGATCGACGCAGGGCAGCTGAGGAAGGCCAACGGCGCTGACTATGGAAAATTTGGGCGAATTGCGACGTTCGGGGCCCGAGAATGGCACTTTTGCATGCGTGTCGCGGTCGATTCGGAGTGGAAGGGGATGTCGCTGGGCATCGGACAAAGTGAATTGGCGGACGAAGATTGTGGGTGCGACCATACGAGCACTAATGCACCGGATCCCATCAGAACTCCGAAGTTTAAAAGTGCTTCGGCGAGAGTAGTACTAAGTTGGGTGACCACTTGGGAAGTCCTCGTGTTGCACCCCTTTTTTCGACCGAGTATTTTTTTCCGTATCAGGGGCGACGAAGATCGACGCAGGGCAGCTGAGGAAGGCCAACGGCGCTGACTATGGAAAATTTGGGCGAATTGCGACGTTCGGGGCCCGAGAATGGCAACTTTTGCATGCGTGTCGCGGTCGATTCGGAGTGGAAGGGGATGTCGCTGGGCATCGGACAAAGTGAATTGGCGGACGAAGATTGTTGGGTGCGACCATACGAGCACTAATGCACCGGATCCCATCAGAACTCCGAAGTTAAAAGTGCTTCGGCGAGAGTAGTACTAAGTTGGGTGACCACTTGGGAAGTCCTCGTGTTGCACCCCTTTTTTCGACCGAGTATTTTTTTCCGTATCAGGGGCGACGAAGATCGACGCAGGGCAGCTGAGGAAGGCCAACGGCGCTGACTATGGAAAATTTGGGCGAATTGCGACGTTCGGGGCCCGAGAATGGCACTTTTGCATGCGTGTCGCGGTCGATTCGGAGTGGAAGGGGATGTCGCTGGGCATCGGACAAAGTGAATTGGCGGACGAAGATTGTTGGGTGCGACCATACGAGCACTAATGCACCGGATCCCATCAGAACTCCGAAGTTAAAAGTGCTTCGGCGAGAGTAGTACTAAGTTGGGTGACCACTTGGGAAGTCCTCGTGTTGCACCCCTTTTTTCGACCGAGTACTTTTTTCCGTATCAGGGGCGACGAAGATCGACGCAGGGCAGCTGAGGAAGGCCAACGGCGCTGACTATGGAAAATTTGGGCGAATTGCGACGTTCGGGGGCCCGAGAATGGCACTTTTGCATGCGTGTCGCGGTCGATTCGGAGTGGAAGGGGATGTCGCTGGGCATCGGACAAAGTGAATTGGCGGACGAAGATTGTTGGGTGCGACCATACGAGCACTAATGCACCGGATCCCATCAGAACTCCGAAGTTAAAAGTGCTTCGGCGAGAGTAGTACTAAGTTGGGTGACCACTTGGGAAGTCCTCGTGTTGCACCCCTTTTTTCGACCGAGTACTTTTTTCCGTATCAGGGGCGACGAAGATCGACGCAGGGCAGCTGAGGAAGGCCAACGGCGCTGACTATGGAAAATTTGGGCGAATTGCGACGTTCGGGGCCCGAGAATGGCACTTTTGCATGCGTGTCGCGGTCGATTCGGAGTGGAAGGGGATGTCGCTGGGCATCGGACAAAGTGAATTGGCGGACGAAGATTGTTGGGTGCGACCATACGAGCACTAATGCACCGGATCCCATCAGAACTCCGAAGTTAAAAGTGCTTCGGCGAGAGTAGTACTAAGTTGGGTGACCACTTGGGAAGTCCTCGTGTTGCACCCCTTTTTTCGACCGAGTATTTTTTCCGTATCAGGGGCGACGAAGATCGACGCAGGGCAGCTGAGGAAGGCCAACGGCGCTGACTATGGAAAATTTGGGCGAATTGCGACGTTCGGGGCCCGAGAATGGCACTTTTGCATGCGTGTCGCGGTCGATTCGGAGTGGAAGGGGATGTCGCTGGGCATCGGACAAAGTGAATTGGCGGACGAAGATTGTTGGGTGCGACCATACGAGCACTAATGCACCGGATCCCATCAGAACTCCGAAGTTAAAAGTGCTTCGGCGAGAGTAGTACTAAGTTGGGTGACCACTTGGGAAGTCCTCGTGTTGCACCCCTTTTTTCGACCGAGTACTTTTTTTCCGTATCAGGGGCGACGAAGATCGACGCAGGGCAGCTGAGGAAGGCCAACGGCGCTGACTATGGAAAATTTGGGCGAATTGCGACGTTCGGGGCCCGAGAATGGCACTTTTGCATGCGTGTCGCGGTCGATTCGGAGTGGAAGGGGATGTCGCTGGGCATCGGACAAAGTGAATTGGCGGACGAAGATTGTTGGGTGCGACCATACGAGCACTAATGCACCGGATCCCATCAGAACTCCGAAGTTAAAAGTGCTTCGGCGAGAGTAGTACTAAGTTGGGTGACCACTTGGGAAGTCCTCGTGTTGCACCCCTTTTTTCGACCGAGTATTTTTTTCCGTATCAGGGGCGACGAAGATCGACGCAGGGCAGCTGAGGAAGGCCAACGGCGCTGACTATGGAAAATTTGGGCGAATTGCGACGTTCGGGGCCCGAGAATGGCACTTTTGCATGCGTGTCGCGGTCGATTCGGAGTGGAAGGGGATGTCGCTGGGCATCGGACAAAGTGAATTGGCGGACGAAGATTGTTGGGTGCGACCATACGAGCACTAATGCACCGGATCCCATCAGAACTCCGAAGTTAAAAGTGCTTCGGCGAGAGTAGTACTAAGTTGGGTGACCACTTGGGAAGTCCTCGTGTTGCACCCCTTTTTTCGACCGAGTATTTTTTTCCGTATCAGGGGCGACGAAGATCGACGCAGGGCAGCTGAGGAAGGCCAACGGCGCTGACTATGGAAAATTTGGGCGAATTGCGACGTTCGGGGCCCGAGAATGGCACTTTTGCATGCGTGTCGCGGTCGATTCGGAGTGGAAGGGGATGTCGCTGGGCATCGGACAAAGTGAATTGGCGGACGAAGATTGTTGGGTGCGACCATACGAGCACTAATGCACCGGATCCCATCAGAACTCCGAAGTTAAAAGTGCTTCGGCGAGAGTAGTACTAAGTTGGGTGACCACTTGGGAAGTCCTCGTGTTGCACCCCTTTTTCGACCGAGTACTTTTTTCCGTATCAGGGGCGACGAAGATCGACGCAGGGCAGCTGAGGAAGGCCAACGGCGCTGACTATGGAAAATTTGGGCGAATTGCGACGTTCGGGGCCCGAGAATGGCACTTTTGCATGCGTGTCGCGGTCGATTCGGAGTGGAAGGGGATGTCGCTGGGCATCGGACAAAGTGAATTGGCGGACGAAGATTGTTGGGTGCGACCATACGAGCACTAATGCACCGATCCCATCAGAACTCCGAAGTTAAAAGTGCTTCGGCGAGAGTAGTACTAAGTTGGGTGACCACTTGGGAAGTCCTCGTGTTGCACCCCTTTTTCGACCGAGTATTTTTTCCGTATCAGGGGCGACGAAGATCGACGCAGGGCAGCTGAGGAAGGCCAACGGCGCTGACTATGGAAAATTTGGGCGAATTGCGACGTTCGGGGCCCGAGAATGGCACTTTTGCATGCGTGTCGCGGTCGATTCGGAGTGGAAGGGGATGTCGCTGGGCATCGGACAAAGTGAATTGGCGGACGAAGATTGTTGGGTGCGACCATACGAGCACTAATGCACCGGATCCCATCAGAACTCCGAAGTTAAAAGTGCTTCGGCGAGAGTAGTACTAAGTTGGGTGACCACTTGGGAAGTCCTCGTGTTGCACCCCTTTTTTCGACCGAGTATTTTTTTCCGTATCAGGGGCGACGAAGATCGACGCAGGGCAGCTGAGGAAGGCCAACGGCGCTGACTATGGAAAATTTGGGCGAATTGCGACGTTCGGGGCCCGAGAATGGCACTTTTGCATGCGTGTCGCGGTCGATTCGGAGTGGAAGGGGATGTCGCTGGGCATCGGACAAAGTGAATTGGCGGACGAAGATTGTTGGGTGCGACCATACGAGCACTAATGCACCGGATCCCATCAGAACTCCGAAGTTAAAAGTGCTTCGGCGAGAGTAGTACTAAGTTGGGTGACCACTTGGGAAGTCCTCGTGTTGCACCCCTTTTTTCGACCGAGTACTTTTTTTCCGTATCAGGGGCGACGAAGATCGACGCAGGGCAGCTGAGGAAGGCCAACGGCGCTGACTATGGAAAATTTGGGCGAATTGCGACGTTCGGGGCCCGAGAATGGCACTTTTGCATGCGTGTCGCGGTCGATTCGGAGTGGAAGGGGATGTCGCTGGGCATCGGACAAAGTGAATTGGCGGACGAAGATTGTTGGGTGCGACCATACGAGCACTAATGCACCGGATCCCATCAGAACTCCGAAGTTAAAAGTGCTTCGGCGAGAGTAGTACTAAGTTGGGTGACCACTTGGGAAGTCCTCGTGTTGCACCCCCTTTTTTCGACCGAGTATTTTTTTCCGTATCAGGGGCGACGAAGATCGACGCAGGGCAGCTGAGGAAGGCCAACGGCGCTGACTATGGAAAATTTGGGCGAATTGCGACGTTCGGGGCCCGAGAATGGCACTTTTGCATGCGTGTCGCGGTCGATTCGGAGTGGAAGGGGATGTCGCTGGGCATCGGACAAAGTGAATTGGCGGACGAAGATTGTTGGGTGCGACCATACGAGCACTAATGCACCGGATCCCATCAGAACTCCGAAGTTAAAAGTGCTTCGGCGAGAGTAGTACTAAGTTGGGTGACCACTTGGGAAGTCCTCGTGTTGCACCCCTTTTTTCGACCGAGTATTTTTTTCCGTATCAGGGGCGACGAAGATCGACGCAGGGCAGCTGAGGAAGGCCAACGGCGCTGACTATGGAAAATTTGGGCGAATTGCGACGTTCGGGGCCCGAGAATGGCACTTTTGCATGCGTGTCGCGGTCGATTCGGAGTGGAAGGGGATGTCGCTGGGCATCGGACAAAGTGAATTGGCGGACGAAGATTGTTGGGTGCGACCATACGAGCACTAATGCACCGGATCCCATCAGAACTCCGAAGTTAAAAGTGCTTCGGCGAGAGTAGTACTAAGTTGGGTGACCACTTGGGAAGTCCTCGTGTTGCACCCCTTTTTTCGACCGAGTATTTTTTTTCCGTATCAGGGGCGACGAAGATCGACGCAGGGCAGCTGAGGAAGGCCAACGGCGCTGACTATGGAAAATTTGGGCGAATTGCGACGTTCGGGGCCCGAGAATGGCACTTTTGCATGCGTGTCGCGGTCGATTCGGAGTGGAAGGGGATGTCGCTGGGCATCGGACAAAGTGAATTGGCGGACGAAGATTGTTGGGTGCGACCATACGAGCACTAATGCACCGGATCCCATCAGAACTCCGAAGTTAAAAGTGCTTCGGCGAGAGTAGTACTAAGTTGGGTGACCACTTGGGAAGTCCTCGTGTTGCACCCCTTTTTTCGACCGAGTACTTTTTTTCCGTATCAGGGGCGACGAAGATCGACGCAGGGCAGCTGAGGAAGGCCAACGGCGCTGACTATGGAAAATTTGGGCGAATTGCGACGTTCGGGGCCCGAGAATGGCACTTTTGCATGCGTGTCGCGGTCGATTCGGAGTGGAAGGGGATGTCGCTGGGCATCGGACAAAGTGAATTGGCGGACGAAGATTGTTGGGTGCGACCATACGAGCACTAATGCACCGGATCCCATCAGAACTCCGAAGTTAAAAGTGCTTCGGCGAGAGTAGTACTAAGTTGGGTGACCACTTGGGAAGTCCTCGTGTTGCACCCCTTTTTTCGACCGAGTATTTTTTTCCGTATCAGGGGCGACGAAGATCGACGCAGGGCAGCTGAGGAAGGCAACGGCGCTGACTATGGAAAATTTGGGCGAATTGCGACGTTCGGGGCCCGAGAATGGCACTTTTGCATGCGTGTCGCGGTCGATTCGGAGTGGAAGGGGATGTCGCTGGGCATCGGACAAAGTGAATTGGCGGACGAAGATTGTTGGGTGCGACCATACGAGCACTAATGCACCGGATCCCATCAGAACTCCGAAGTTAAAAGTGCTTCGGCGAGAGTAGTACTAAGTTGGGTGACCACTTGGGAAGTCCTCGTGTTGCACCCCTTTTTTCGACCGAGTATTTTTTTCCGTATCAGGGGCGACGAAGATCGACGCAGGGCAGCTGAGGAAGGCCAACGGCGCTGACTATGGAAAATTTGGGCGAATTGCGACGTTCGGGGCCCGAGAATGGCACTTTTGCATGCGTGTCGCGGTCGATTCGGAGTGGAAGGGGATGTCGCTGGGCATCGGACAAAGTGAATTGGCGGACGAAGATTGTTGGGTGCGACCATACGAGCACTAATGCACCGGATCCCATCAGAACTCCGAAGTTAAAAGTGCTTCGGCGAGAGTAGTACTAAGTTGGGTGACCACTTGGGAAGTCCTCGTGTTGCACCCCTTTTTTCGACCGAGTATTTTTTTCCGTATCAGGGGCGACGAAGATCGACGCAGGGCAGCTGAGGAAGGCCAACGGCGCTGACTATGGAAAATTTGGGCGAATTGCGACGTTCGGGGCCCGAGAATGGCACTTTTGCATGCGTGTCGCGGTCGATTCGGAGTGGAAGGGGATGTCGCTGGGCATCGGACAAAGTGAATTGGCGGACGAAGATTGTTGGGTGCGACCATACGAGCACTAATGCACCGGATCCCATCAGAACTCCGAAGTTAAAAGTGCTTCGGCGAGAGTAGTACTAAGTTGGGTGACCACTTGGGAAGTCCTCGTGTTGCACCCCTTTTTTCGACCGAGTATTTTTTTTCCGTATCAGGGGCGACGAAGATCGACGCAGGGCAGCTGAGGAAGGCCAACGGCGCTGACTATGGAAAATTTGGGCGAATTGCGACGTTCGGGGCCCGAGAATGGCACTTTTGCATGCGTGTCGCGGTCGATTCGGAGTGGAAGGGGATGTCGCTGGGCATCGGACAAAGTGAATTGGCGGACGAAGATTGTTGGGTGCGACCATACGAGCACTAATGCACCGGATCCCATCAGAACTCCGAAGTTAAAAGTGCTTCGGCGAGAGTAGTACTAAGTTGGGTGACCACTTGGGAAGTCCTCGTGTTGCACCCCTTTTTTCGACCGAGTACTTTTTTCCGTATCAGGGGCGACGAAGATCGACGCAGGGCAGCTGAGGAAGGCCAACGGCGCTGACTATGGAAAATTTGGGCGAATTGCGACGTTCGGGGCCCGAGAATGGCACTTTTGCATGCGTGTCGCGGTCGATTCGGAGTGGAAGGGGATGTCGCTGGGCATCGGACAAAGTGAATTGGCGGACGAAGATTGTTGGGTGCGACCATACGAGCACTAATGCACCGGATCCCATCAGAACTCCGAAGTTAAAAGTGCTTCGGCGAGAGTAGTACTAAGTTGGGTGACCACTTGGGAAGTCCTCGTGTTGCACCCCTTTTTTCGACCGAGTACTTTTTTCCGTATCAGGGGCGACGAAGATCGACGCAGGGCAGCTGAGGAAGGCCAACGGCGCTGACTATGGAAAATTTGGGCGAATTGCGACGTTCGGGGCCCGAGAATGGCACTTTTGCATGCGTGTCGCGGTCGATTCGGAGTGGAAGGGGATGTCGCTGGGCATCGACAAAGTGAATTGGCGGACGAAGATTGTGGGTGCGACCATACGAGCACTAATGCACCGGATCCCATCAGAACTCCGAAGTTAAAAGTGCTTCGGCGAGAGTAGTACTAAGTGGGTGACCACTTGGAAGTCCTCGTGTTGCACCCCTTTTTTCGACCGAGTACTTTTTTCCGTATCAGGGGCGACGAGATCGACGCAGGCAGCTGAGGAAGGCCAACGCGCTGACTATGGAAAATTTGGCGAATTGCGACGTTCGGGGCCCGAGAATGGCACTTTTGCATGCGTGTCGCGGTCGATCGGAGTGGAAGGGGATGTCGCTGGGCATCGACAAAGTGAATTGGCGACGAAGATCGACGCAGGCAGCTGAGGAAGGCCAACGGCGCGACTATGGAAAATTTGGCGAATTGCG
Organism: Begonia masoniana; assembly: GCA_022432975.1. Taxonomy (NCBI): domain Eukaryota; kingdom Viridiplantae; phylum Streptophyta; class Magnoliopsida; order Cucurbitales; family Begoniaceae; genus Begonia; species Begonia masoniana. The sequence continues at coordinate 26,734,116 of CM039508.1, read as the reverse complement.
ACGTTCGGGGCCCGAGAATGGCACTTTTGCATGCGTGTCGCGGTCGATCGGAGTGGAAGGGGATGTCGCTGGGCATCGGACAAAGTGAATTGGCGGACGAAGATTGTTGGGTGCGACCATACGAGCACTAATGCACCGGATCCCATCAGAACTCCGAAGTTAAAAGTGCTTCGGCGAGAGTAGTACTAAGTTGGGTGACCACTTGGGAAGTCCTCGTGTTGCACCCCTTTTTTCGACCGAGTATTTTTTTCCGTATCAGGGGCGACGAAGATCGACGCAGGGCAGCTGAGGAAGGCCAACGGCGCTGACTATGGAAAATTTGGGCGAATTGCGACGTTCGGGGCCCGAGAATGGCACTTTTGCATGCGTGTCGCGGTCGATTCGGAGTGGAAGGGGATGTCGCTGGGCATCGGACAAAGTGAATTGGCGGACGAAGATTGTTGGGTGCGACCATACGACCACTAATGCACCGGATCCCATCAGAACTCCGAAGTTAAAAGTTGCTTCGGCGAGAGTAGTACTAAGTTGGGTGACCACTTGGGAAGTCCTCGTGTTGCACCCCTTTTTTTCGACCGAGTATTTTTTTCCGTATCAGGGGCGACGAAGATCGACGCAGGGCAGCTGAGGAAGGCCAACGGCGCTGACTATGGAAAATTTGGGGCGAATTGCGACGTTCGGGGCCCGAGAATGGCACTTTTGCATGCGTGTCGCGGTCGATTCGGAGTGGAAGGGGATGTCGCTGGGCATCGGACAAAGTGAATTGGCGGACGAAGATTGTTGGGTGCGACCATACGAGCACTAATGCACCGGATCCCATCAGAACTCCGAAGTTAAAAGTGCTTCGGCGAGAGTAGTACTAAGTTGGGTGACCACTTGGGAAGTCCTCGTGTTGCACCCCTTTTTTCGACCGAGTACTTTTTTTCCGTATCAGGGGCGACGAAGATCGACGCAGGGCAGCTGAGGAAGGCCAACGGCGCTGACTATGGAAAATTTGGGCGAATTGCGACGTTCGGGGCCCGAGAATGGCACTTTTGCATGCGTGTCGCGGTCGATTCGGAGTGGAAGGGGATGTCGCTGGGCATCGGACAAAGTGAATTGGCGGACGAAGATTGTTGGGTGCGACCATACGAGCACTAATGCACCGGATCCCATCAGAACTCCGAAGTTAAAAGTGCTTCGGCGAGAGTAGTACTAAGTTGGGTGACCACTTGGGAAGTCCTCGTGTTGCACCCCTTTTTTCGACCGAGTACTTTTTTCCGTATCAGGGGCGACGAAGATCGACGCAGGGCAGCTGAGGAAGGCCAACGGCGCTGACTATGGAAAATTTGGGCGAATTGCGACGTTCGGGGCCCGAGAATGGCACTTTTGCATGCGTGTCGCGGTCGATTCGGAGTGGAAGGGGATGTCGCTGGGCATCGGACAAAGTGAATTGGCGGACGAAGATTGTTGGGTGCGACCATACGAGCACTAATGCACCGGATCCCATCAGAACTCCGAAGTTAAAAGTGCTTCGGCGAGAGTAGTACTAAGTTGGGTGACCACTTGGGAAGTCCTCGTGTTGCACCCCTTTTTTCGACCGAGTACTTTTTTCCGTATCAGGGGCGACGAAGATCGACGCAGGGCAGCTGAGGAAGGCCAACGGCGCTGACTATGGAAAATTTGGGCGAATTGCGACGTTCGGGGCCCGAGAATGGCACTTTTGCATGCGTGTCGCGGTCGATTCGGACAAAGTGAATTGGCGGACGAAGATTGTTGGGTGCGACCATACGAGCACTAATGCACCGGATCCCATCAGAACTCCGAAGTTAAAAGTGCTTCGGCGAGAGTAGTACTAAGTTGGGTGACCACTTGGGAAGTCCTCGTGTTGCACCCCTTTTTTCGACCGAGTACTTTTTTTCCGTATCAGGGGCGACGAAGATCGACGCAGGGCAGCTGAGGAAGGCCAACGGCGCTGACTATGGAAAATTTGGGCGAATTGCGACGTTCGGGGCCCGAGAATGGCACTTTTGCATGCGTGTCGCGGTCGATTCGGAGTGGAAGGGGATGTCGCTGGGCATCGGACAAAGTGAATTGGCGGACGAAGATTGTTGGGTGCGACCATACGAGCACTAATGCACCGGATCCCATCAGAACTCCGAAGTTAAAAGTGCTTCGGCGAGAGTAGTACTAAGTTGGGTGACCACTTGGGAAGTCCTCGTGTTGCACCCCTTTTTTCGACCGAGTACTTTTTTCCGTATCAGGGGCGACGAAGATCGACGCAGGGCAGCTGAGGAAGGCCAACGGCGCTGACTATGGAAAATTTGGGCGAATTGCGACGTTCGGGGCCCGAGAATGGCACTTTTGCATGCGTGTCGCGGTCGATTCGGAGTCCCATCAGAACTCCGAAGTTAAAAGTGCTTCGGCGAGAGTAGTACTAAGTTGGGTGACCACTTGGGAAGTCCTCGTGTTGCACCCCTTTTTTCGACCGAGTATTTTTTCCGTATCAGGGGCGACGAAGATCGACGCAGGGCAGCTGAGGAAGGCCAACGGCGCTGACTATGGAAAATTTGGGCGAATTGCGACGTTCGGGGCCCGAGAATGGCACTTTTGCATGCGTGTCGCGGTCGATTCGGAGTGGAAGGGGATGTCGCTGGGCATCGGACAAAGTGAATTGGCGGACGAAGATTGTTGGGTGCGACCATACGAGCACTAATGCACCGGATCCCATCAGAACTCCGAAGTTAAAAGTGCTTCGGCGAGAGTAGTACTAAGTTGGGTGACCACTTGGGAAGTCCTCGTGTTGCACCCCTTTTTTCGACCGAGTATTTTTTTCCGTATCAGGGGCGACGAAGATCGACGCAGGGCAGCTGAGGAAGGCCAACGGCGCTGACTATGGAAAATTTGGGCGAATTGCGACGTTCGGGGCCCGAGAATGGCACTTTTGCATGCGTGTCGCGGTCGATTCGGAGTGGAAGGGGATGTCGCTGGGCATCGGACAAAGTGAATTGGCGGACGAAGATTGTTGGGTGCGACCATACGAGCACTAATGCACCGGATCCCATCAGAACTCCGAAGTTAAAAGTGCTTCGGCGAGAGTAGTACTAAGTTGGGTGACCACTTGGGAAGTCCTCGTGTTGCACCCCTTTTTTCGACCGAGTACTTTTTTCCGTATCAGGGGCGACGAAGATCGACGCAGGGCAGCTGAGGAAGGCCAACGGCGCTGACTATGGAAATTTGGGCGAATTGCGACGTTCGGGGCCCGAGAATGGCACTTTTGCATGCGTGTCGCGGTCGATTCGGAGTGGAAGGGGATGTCGCTGGGCATCGGACAAAGTGAATTGGCGGACGAAGATTGTTGGGTGCGACCATACGAGCACTAATGCACCGGATCCCATCAGAACTCCGAAGTTAAAAGTGCTTCGGCGAGAGTAGTACTAAGTTGGGTGACCACTTGGGAAGTCCTCGTGTTGCACCCCTTTTTTCGACCGAGTACTTTTTTCCGTATCAGGGGCGACGAAGATCGACGCAGGGCAGCTGAGGAAGGCCAACGGCGCTGACTATGGAAAATTTGGGCGAATTGCGACGTTCGGGGCCCGAGAATGGCACTTTTGCATGCGTGTCGCGGTCGATTCGGAGTGGAAGGGGATGTCGCTGGGCATCGGACAAAGTGAATTGGCGGACGAAGATTGTTGGGTGCGACCATACGAGCACTAATGCACCGGATCCCATCAGAACTCCGAAGTTAAAAGTGCTTCGGCGAGAGTAGTACTAAGTTGGGTGACCACTTGGGAAGTCCTCGTGTTGCACCCCTTTTTTCGACCGAGTACTTTTTTCCGTATCAGGGGCGACGAAGATCGACGCAGGGCAGCTGAGGAAGGCCAACGGCGCTGACTATGGAAAATTTGGGCGAATTGCGACGTTCGGGGCCCGAGAATGGCACTTTTGCATGCGTGTCGCGGTCGATTCGGAGTGGAAGGGGATGTCGCTGGGCATCGGACAAAGTGAATTGGCGGACGAAGATTGTTGGGTGCGACCATACGAGCACTAATGCACCGGATCCCATCAGAACTCCGAAGTTAAAAGTGCTTCGGCGAGAGTAGTACTAAGTTGGGTGACCACTTGGGAAGTCCTCGTGTTGCACCCCTTTTTTCGACCGAGTATTTTTTTCCGTATCAGGGGCGACGAAGATCGACGCAGGGCAGCTGAGGAAGGCCAACGGCGCTGACTATGGAAAATTTGGGCGAATTGCGACGTTCGGGGCCCGAGAATGGCACTTTTGCATGCGTGTCGCGGTCGATTCGGAGTGGAAGGGGATGTCGCTGGGCATCGGACAAAGTGAATTGGCGGACGAAGATTGTTGGGTGCGACCATACGAGCACTAATGCACCGGATCCCATCAGAACTCCGAAGTTAAAAGTGCTTCGGCGAGAGTAGTACTAAGTTGGGTGACCACTTGGGAAGTCCTCGTGTTGCACCCCTTTTTTCGACCGAGTACTTTTTTTCCGTATCAGGGGCGACGAAGATCGACGCAGGGCAGCTGAGGAAGGCCAACGGCGCTGACTATGGAAAATTTGGGCGAATTGCGACGTTCGGGGCCCGAGAATGGCACTTTTGCATGCGTGTCGCGGTCGATTCGGAGTGGAAGGGGATGTCGCTGGGCATCGGACAAAGTGAATTGGCGGACGAAGATTGTTGGGTGCGACCATACGAGCACTAATGCACCGGATCCCATCAGAACTCCGAAGTTAAAAGTGCTTCGGCGAGAGTAGTACTAAGTTGGGTGACCACTTGGGAAGTCCTCGTGTTGCACCCCTTTTTTCGACCGAGTACTTTTTTTCCGTATCAGGGGCGACGAAGATCGACGCAGGGCAGCTGAGGAAGGCCAACGGCGCTGACTATGGAAAATTTGGGCGAATTGCGACGTTCGGGGCCCGAGAATGGCACTTTTGCATGCGTGTCGCGGTCGATTCGGAGTGGAAGGGGATGTCGCTGGGCATCGGACAAAGTGAATTGGCGGACGAAGATTGTTGGGTGCGACCATACGAGCACTAATGCACCGGATCCCATCAGAACTCCGAAGTTAAAAGTGCTTCGGCGAGAGTAGTACTAAGTTGGGTGACCACTTGGGAAGTCCTCGTGTTGCACCCCTTTTTTCGACCGAGTACTTTTTTTCCGTATCAGGGGCGACGAAGATCGACGCAGGGCAGCTGAGGAAGGCCAACGGCGCTGACTATGGAAAATTTGGGCGAATTGCGACGTTCGGGGCCCGAGAATGGCACTTTTGCATGCGTGTCGCGGTCGATTCGGAGTGGAAGGGGATGTCGCTGGGCATCGGACAAAGTGAATTGGCGGACGAAGATTGTTGGGTGCGACCATACGAGCACTAATGCACCGGATCCCATCAGAACTCCGAAGTTAAAAGTGCTTCGGCGAGAGTAGTACTAAGTTGGGTGACCACTTGGGAAGTCCTCGTGTTGCACCCCTTTTTTCGACCGAGTACTTTTTTCCGTATCAGGGGCGACGAAGATCGACGCAGGGCAGCTGAGGAAGGCCAACGGCGCTGACTATGGAAAATTTGGGCGAATTGCGACGTTCGGGGCCCGAGAATGGCACTTTTGCATGCGTGTCGCGGTCGATTCGGAGTGGAAGGGGATGTCGCTGGGCATCGGACAAAGTGAATTGGCGGACGAAGATTGTTGGGTGCGACCATACGAGCACTAATGCACCGGATCCCATCAGAACTCCGAAGTTAAAAGTGCCTCGGCGAGAGTAGTACTAAGTTGGGTGACCACTTGGGAAGTTCCTCGTGTTGCACCCCTTTTTTTCGACCGAGTACTTTTTTCCATATCAGGGGCGACGAAGTCGACGCAGGACAGCTGAGGAAGGCCAACGGCGCTGACTATGGAAAATTTGGCGAATTGCGACGTTCGGGGCCCGAGAATGGCACTTTTGCATGCGGTGTCGCGGTCGATTCGGAGTGAAGGGGGGGGATGTCGCTGGGCATCGGACAAAGTGAATTGGCGGACGAAGATTGTTGGGTGCGGACCATACGAGCACTAATGCACCGGATCCCATCAGAACTCCGAAGTTAAAAGTGCCTCGGCGAGAGTAGTACTAAGTTGGGTGACCACTTGGGAAGTCCTCGTGTTGCACCCTTTTTTCGACCGAGTACTTTTTTTCCAGTATCAGGGGCGACGAAGATCGGCAGGCAAGCTGAGGAGGCCAACGGCGTGAGGAAGGCCAACGGCGCTGACTATGGAAAATTTGGGCGAATTGCGACGTTCGGGGCCCGAGAATGGCACTTTTGCATGCGTGTCGCGGTCGATTCGGAGTGGAAGGGGATGTCGCTGGGCATCGGACAAAGTGAATTGGCGGACGAAGATTGTTGGGTGCGACCATACGAGCACTAATGCACCGGATCCCATCAGAACTCCGAAGTTAAAAGTGCTTCGGCGAGAGTAGTACTAAGTTGGGTGACCACTTGGGAAGTCCTCGTGTTGCACCCCTTTTTTCGACCGAGTACTTTTTTTCCGTATCAGGGGCGACGAAGATCGACGCAGGGCAGCTGAGGAAGGCCAACGGCGCTGACTATGGAAAATTTGGGCGAATTGCGACGTTCGGGGCCCGAGAATGGCACTTTTGCATGCGTGTCGCGGTCGATTCGGAGTGGAAGGGGATGTCGCTGGGCATCGGACAAAGTGAATTGGCGGACGAAGATTGTTGGGTGCGACCATACGAGCACTAATGCACCGGATCCCATCAGAACTCCGAAGTTAAAAGTGCTTCGGCGAGAGTAGTACTAAGTTGGGTGACCACTTGGGAAGTCCTCGTGTTGCACCCCTTTTTTCGACCGAGTACTTTTTTCCGTATCAGGGGCGACGAAGATCGACGCAGGGCAGCTGAGGAAGGCCAACGGCGCTGACTATGGAAAATTTGGGCGAATTGCGACGTTCGGGGCCCGAGAATGGCACTTTTGCATGCGTGTCGCGGTCGATTCGGAGTGGAAGGGGATGTCGCTGGGCATCGGACAAAGTGAATTGGCGGACGAAGATTGTTGGGTGCGACCATACGAGCACTAATGCACCGGATCCCATCAGAACTCCGAAGTTAAAAGTGCTTCGGCGAGAGTAGTACTAAGTTGGGTGACCACTTGGGAAGTCCTCGTGTTGCACCCCTTTTTTCGACCGAGTACTTTTTTTCCGTATCAGGGGCGACGAAGATCGACGCAGGGCAGCTGAGGAAGGCCAACGGCGCTGACTATGGAAAATTTGGGCGAATTGCGACGTTCGGGGCCCGAGAATGGCACTTTTGCATGCGTGTCGCGGTCGATTCGGAGTGGAAGGGGATGTCGCTGGGCATCGGACAAAGTGAATTGGCGGACGAAGATTGTTGGGTGCGACCATACGAGCACTAATGCACCGGATCCCATCAGAACTCCGAAGTTAAAAGTGCTTCGGCGAGAGTAGTACTAAGTTGGGTGACCACTTGGGAAGTCCTCGTGTTGCACCCCTTTTTTCGACCGAGTACTTTTTTCCGTATCAGGGGCGACGAAGATCGACGCAGGGCAGCTGAGGAAGGCCAACGGCGCTGACTATGGAAAATTTGGGCGAATTGCGACGTTCGGGGCCCGAGAATGGCACTTTTGCATGCGTGTCGCGGTCGATTCGGAGTGGAAGGGGATGTCGCTGGGCATCGGACAAAGTGAATTGGCGGACGAAGATTGTTGGGTGCGACCATACGAGCACTAATGCACCGGATCCCATCAGAACTCCGAAGTTAAAAGTGCTTCGGCGAGAGTAGTACTAAGTTGGGTGACCACTTGGGAAGTCCTCGTGTTGCACCCCTTTTTTCGACCGAGTACTTTTTTCCGTATCAGGGGCGACGAAGATCGACGCAGGGCAGCTGAGGAAGGCCAACGGCGCTGACTATGGAAAATTTGGGCGAATTGCGACGTTCGGGGCCCGAGAATGGCACTTTTGCATGCGTGTCGCGGTCGATTCGGAGTGGAAGGGGATGTCGCTGGGCATCGGACAAAGTGAATTGGCGGACGAAGATTGTTGGGTGCGACCATACGAGCACTAATGCACCGGATCCCATCAGAACTCCGAAGTTAAAAGTGCTTCGGCGAGAGTAGTACTAAGTTGGGTGACCACTTGGGAAGTCCTCGTGTTGCACCCCTTTTTTCGACCGAGTATTTTTTTCCGTATCAGGGGCGACGAAGATCGACGCAGGGCAGCTGAGGAAGGCCAACGGCGCTGACTATGGAAAATTTGGGCGAATTGCGACGTTCGGGGCCCGAGAATGGCACTTTTGCATGCGTGTCGCGGTCGATTCGGAGTGGAAGGGGATGTCGCTGGGCATCGGACAAAGTGAATTGGCGGACGAAGATTGTTGGGTGCGACCATACGAGCACTAATGCACCGGATCCCATCAGAACTCCGAAGTTAAAAGTGCTTCGGCGAGAGTAGTACTAAGTTGGGTGACCACTTGGGAAGTCCTCGTGTTGCACCCCTTTTTTCGACCGAGTATTTTTTTTCCGTATCAGGGGCGACGAAGATCGACGCAGGGCAGCTGAGGAAGGCCAACGGCGCTGACTATGGAAAATTTGGGCGAATTGCGACGTTCGGGGCCCGAGAATGGCACTTTTGCATGCGTGTCGCGGTCGATTCGGAGTGGAAGGGGATGTCGCTGGGCATCGGACAAAGTGAATTGGCGGACGAAGATTGTTGGGTGCGACCATACGAGCACTAATGCACCGGATCCCATCAGAACTCCGAAGTTAAAAGTGCTTCGGCGAGAGTAGTACTAAGTTGGGTGACCACTTGGGAAGTCCTCGTGTTGCACCCCTTTTTTCGACCGAGTACTTTTTTTCCGTATCAGGGGCGACGAAGATCGACGCAGGGCAGCTGAGGAAGGCCAACGGCGCTGACTATGGAAAATTTGGGCGAATTGCGACGTTCGGGGCCCGAGAATGGCACTTTTGCATGCGTGTCGCGGTCGATTCGGAGTGGAAGGGGATGTCGCTGGGCATCGGACAAAGTGAATTGGCGGACGAAGATTGTTGGGTGCGACCATACGAGCACTAATGCACCGGATCCCATCAGAACTCCGAAGTTAAAAGTGCTTCGGCGAGAGTAGTACTAAGTTGGGTGACCACTTGGGAAGTCCTCGTGTTGCACCCCTTTTTTCGACCGAGTACTTTTTTCCGTATCAGGGGCGACGAAGATCGACGCAGGGCAGCTGAGGAAGGCCAACGGCGCTGACTATGGAAAATTTGGGCGAATTGCGACGTTCGGGGCCCGAGAATGGCACTTTTGCATGCGTGTCGCGGTCGATTCGGAGTGGAAGGGGATGTCGCTGGGCATCGGACAAAGTGAATTGGCGGACGAAGATTGTTGGGTGCGACCATACGAGCACTAATGCACCGGATCCCATCAGAACTCCGAAGTTAAAAGTGCTTCGGCGAGAGTAGTACTAAGTTGGGTGACCACTTGGGAAGTCCTCGTGTTGCACCCCTTTTTTCGACCGAGTACTTTTTTCCGTATCAGGGGCGACGAAGATCGACGCAGGGCAGCTGAGGAAGGCCAACGGCGCTGACTATGGAAAATTTGGGCGAATTGCGACGTTCGGGGCCCGAGAATGGCACTTTTGCATGCGTGTCGCGGTCGATTCGGAGTGGAAGGGGATGTCGCTGGGCATCGGACAAAGTGAATTGGCGGACGAAGATTGTTGGGTGCGACCATACGAGCACTAATGCACCGGATCCCATCAGAACTCCGAAGTTAAAAGTGCTTCGGCGAGAGTAGTACTAAGTTGGGTGACCACTTGGGAAGTCCTCGTGTTGCACCCCTTTTTTCGACCGAGTACTTTTTTTCCGTATCAGGGGCGACGAAGATCGACGCAGGGCAGCTGAGGAAGGCCAACGGCGCTGACTATGGAAAATTTGGGCGAATTGCGACGTTCGGGGCCCGAGAATGGCACTTTTGCATGCGTGTCGCGGTCGATTCGGAGTGGAAGGGGATGTCGCTGGGCATCGGACAAAGTGAATTGGCGGACGAAGATTGTTGGGTGCGACCATACGAGCACTAATGCACCGGATCCCATCAGAACTCCGAAGTTAAAAGTGCTTCGGCGAGAGTAGTACTAAGTTGGGTGACCACTTGGGAAGTCCTCGTGTTGCACCCCTTTTTTCGACCGAGTACTTTTTTCCGTATCAGGGGCGACGAAGATCGACGCAGGGCAGCTGAGGAAGGCCAACGGCGCTGACTATGGAAAATTTGGGCGAATTGCGACGTTCGGGGCCCGAGAATGGCACTTTTGCATGCGTGTCGCGGTCGATTCGGAGTGGAAGGGGATGTCGCTGGGCATCGGACAAAGTGAATTGGCGGACGAAGATTGTTGGGTGCGACCATACGAGCACTAATGCACCGGATCCCATCAGAACTCCGAAGTTAAAAGTGCTTCGGCGAGAGTAGTACTAAGTTGGGTGACCACTTGGGAAGTCCTCGTGTTGCACCCCTTTTTTCGACCGAGTACTTTTTTCCGTATCAGGGGCGACGAAGATCGACGCAGGGCAGCTGAGGAAGGCCAACGGCGCTGACTATGGAAAATTTGGGCGAATTGCGACGTTCGGGGCCCGAGAATGGCACTTTTGCATGCGTGTCGCGGTCGATTCGGAGTGGAAGGGGATGTCGCTGGGCATCGGACAAAGTGAATTGGCGGACGAAGATTGTTGGGTGCGACCATACGAGCACTAATGCACCGGATCCCATCAGAACTCCGAAGTTAAAAGTGCTTCGGCGAGAGTAGTACTAAGTTGGGTGACCACTTGGGAAGTCCTCGTGTTGCACCCCTTTTTTCGACCGAGTACTTTTTTTCCGTATCAGGGGCGACGAAGATCGACGCAGGGCAGCTGAGGAAGGCCAACGGCGCTGACTATGGAAAATTTGGGCGAATTGCGACGTTCGGGGCCCGAGAATGGCACTTTTGCATGCGTGTCGCGGTCGATTCGGAGTGGAAGGGGATGTCGCTGGGCATCGGACAAAGTGAATTGGCGGACGAAGATTGTTGGGTGCGACCATACGAGCACTAATGCACCGGATCCCATCAGAACTCCGAAGTTAAAAGTGCTTCGGCGAGAGTAGTACTAAGTTGGGTGACCACTTGGGAAGTCCTCGTGTTGCACCCCTTTTTTCGACCGAGTACTTTTTTCCGTATCAGGGGCGACGAAGATCGACGCAGGGCAGCTGAGGAAGGCCAACGGCGCTGACTATGGAAAATTTGGGCGAATTGCGACGTTCGGGGCCCGAGAATGGCACTTTTGCATGCGTGTCGCGGTCGATTCGGAGTGGAAGGGGATGTCGCTGGGCATCGGACAAAGTGAATTGGCGGACGAAGATTGTTGGGTGCGACCATACGAGCACTAATGCACCGGATCCCATCAGAACTCCGAAGTTAAAAGTGCTTCGGCGAGAGTAGTACTAAGTTGGGTGACCACTTGGGAAGTCCTCGTGTTGCACCCCTTTTTTCGACCGAGTACTTTTTTCCGTATCAGGGGCGACGAAGATCGACGCAGGGCAGCTGAGGAAGGCCAACGGCGCTGACTATGGAAAATTTGGGCGAATTGCGACGTTCGGGGCCCGAGAATGGCACTTTTGCATGCGTGTCGCGGTCGATTCGGAGTGGAAGGGGATGTCGCTGGGCATCGGACAAAGTGAATTGGCGGACGAAGATTGTTGGGTGCGACCATACGAGCACTAATGCACCGGATCCCATCAGAACTCCGAAGTTAAAAGTGCTTCGGCGAGAGTAGTACTAAGTTGGGTGACCACTTGGGAAGTCCTCGTGTTGCACCCCTTTTTTCGACCGAGTACTTTTTTCCGTATCAGGGGCGACGAAGATCGACGCAGGGCAGCTGAGGAAGGCCAACGGCGCTGACTATGGAAAATTTGGGCGAATTGCGACGTTCGGGGCCCGAGAATGGCACTTTTGCATGCGTGTCGCGGTCGATTCGGAGTGGAAGGGGATGTCGCTGGGCATCGGACAAAGTGAATTGGCGGACGAAGATTGTTGGGTGCGACCATACGAGCACTAATGCACCGGATCCCATCAGAACTCCGAAGTTAAAAGTGCTTCGGCGAGAGTAGTACTAAGTTGGGTGACCACTTGGGAAGTCCTCGTGTTGCACCCCTTTTTTCGACCGAGTACTTTTTTTCCGTATCAGGGGCGACGAAGATCGACGCAGGGCAGCTGAGGAAGGCCAACGGCGCTGACTATGGAAAATTTGGGCGAATTGCGACGTTCGGGGCCCGAGAATGGCACTTTTGCATGCGTGTCGCGGTCGATTCGGAGTGGAAGGGGATGTCGCTGGGCATCGGACAAAGTGAATTGGCGGACGAAGATTGTTGGGTGCGACCATACGAGCACTAATGCACCGGATCCCATCAGAACTCCGAAGTTAAAAGTGCTTCGGCGAGAGTAGTACTAAGTTGGGTGACCACTTGGGAAGTCCTCGTGTTGCACCCCTTTTTTCGACCGAGTACTTTTTTCCGTATCAGGGGCGACGAAGATCGACGCAGGGCAGCTGAGGAAGGCCAACGGCGCTGACTATGGAAAATTTGGGCGAATTGCGACGTTCGGGGCCCGAGAATGGCACTTTTGCATGCGTGTCGCGGTCGATTCGGAGTGGAAGGGGATGTCGCTGGGCATCGGACAAAGTGAATTGGCGGACGAAGATTGTTGGGTGCGACCATACGAGCACTAATGCACCGGATCCCATCAGAACTCCGAAGTTAAAAGTGCTTCGGCGAGAGTAGTACTAAGTTGGGTGACCACTTGGGAAGTCCTCGTGTTGCACCCCTTTTTTCGACCGAGTACTTTTTTCCGTATCAGGGGCGACGAAGATCGACGCAGGGCAGCTGAGGAAGGCCAACGGCGCTGACTATGGAAAATTTGGGCGAATTGCGACGTTCGGGGCCCGAGAATGGCACTTTTGCATGCGTGTCGCGGTCGATTCGGAGTGGAAGGGGATGTCGCTGGGCATCGGACAAAGTGAATTGGCGGACGAAGATTGTTGGGTGCGACCATACGAGCACTAATGCACCGGATCCCATCAGAACTCCGAAGTTAAAAGTGCTTCGGCGAGAGTAGTACTAAGTTGGGTGACCACTTGGGAAGTCCTCGTGTTGCACCCCTTTTTTCGACCGAGTACTTTTTTCCGTATCAGGGGCGACGAAGATCGACGCAGGGCAGCTGAGGAAGGCCAACGGCGCTGACTATGGAAAATTTGGGCGAATTGCGACGTTCGGGGCCCGAGAATGGCACTTTTGCATGCGTGTCGCGGTCGATTCGGAGTGGAAGGGGATGTCGCTGGGCATCGGACAAAGTGAATTGGCGGACGAAGATTGTTGGGTGCGACCATACGAGCACTAATGCACCGGATCCCATCAGAACTCCGAAGTTAAAAGTGCTTCGGCGAGAGTAGTACTAAGTTGGGTGACCACTTGGGAAGTCCTCGTGTTGCACCCCTTTTTTCGACCGAGTACTTTTTTCCGTATCAGGGGCGACGAAGATCGACGCAGGGCAGCTGAGGAAGGCCAACGGCGCTGACTATGGAAAATTTGGGCGAATTGCGACGTTCGGGGCCCGAGAATGGCACTTTTGCATGCGTGTCGCGGTCGATTCGGAGTGGAAGGGATGTCGCTGGGCATCGGACAAAGTGAATTGGCGGACGAAGATTGTTGGGTGCGACCATACGAGCACTAATGCACCGGATCCCATCAGAACTCCGAAGTTAAAAGTGCTTCGGCGAGAGTAGTACTAAGTTGGGTGACCACTTGGAAGTCCTCGTGTTGCACCCCTTTTTTCGACCGAGTACTTTTTTCCGTATCAGGGGCGACGAAGATCGACGCAGGGCAGCTGAGGAAGGCCAACGGCGCTGACTATGGAAAATTTGGGCGAATTGCGACGTTCGGGGCCCGAGAATGGCACTTTTGCATGCGTGTCGCGGTCGATTCGGAGTGGAAGGGGATGTCGCTGGGCATCGGACAAAGTGAATTGGCGGACGAAGATTGTTGGGTGCGACCATACGAGCACTAATGCACCGGATCCCATCAGAACTCCGAAGTTAAAAGTGCTTCGGCGAGAGTAGTACTAAGTTGGGTGACCACTTGGGAAGTCCTCGTGTTGCACCCCTTTTTTCGACCGAGTACTTTTTTCCGTATCAGGGGCGACGAAGATCGACGCAGGGCAGCTGAGGAAGGCCAACGGCGCTGACTATGGAAAATTTGGGCGAATTGCGACGTTCGGGGCCCGAGAATGGCACTTTTGCATGCGTGTCGCGGTCGATTCGGAGTGGAAGGGGATGTCGCTGGGCATCGGACAAAGTGAATTGGCGGACGAAGATTGTTGGGTGCGACCATACGAGCACTAATGCACCGGATCCCATCAGAACTCCGAAGTTAAAAGTGCTTCGGCGAGAGTAGTACTAAGTTGGGTGACCACTTGGGAAGTCCTCGTGTTGCACCCCTTTTTTCGACCGAGTACTTTTTTCCGTATCAGGGGCGACGAAGATCGACGCAGGGCAGCTGAGGAAGGCCAACGGCGCTGACTATGGAAAATTTGGGCGAATTGCGACGTTCGGGGCCCGAGAATGGCACTTTTGCATGCGTGTCGCGGTCGATTCGGAGTGGAAGGGGATGTCGCTGGGCATCGGACAAAGTGAATTGGCGGACGAAGATTGTTGGGTGCGACCATACGAGCACTAATGCACCGGATCCCATCAGAACTCCGAAGTTAAAAGTGCTTCGGCGAGAGTAGTACTAAGTTGGGTGACCACTTGGGAAGTCCTCGTGTTGCACCCCTTTTTTCGACCGAGTACTTTTTTCCGTATCAGGGGCGACGAAGATCGACGCAGGGCAGCTGAGGAAGGCCAACGGCGCTGACTATGGAAAATTTGGGCGAATTGCGACGTTCGGGGCCCGAGAATGGCACTTTTGCATGCGTGTCGCGGTCGATTCGGAGTGGAAGGGGATGTCGCTGGGCATCGGACAAAGTGAATTGGCGGACGAAGATTGTTGGGTGCGACCATACGAGCACTAATGCACCGGATCCCATCAGAACTCCGAAGTTAAAAGTGCTTCGGCGAGAGTAGTACTAAGTTGGGTGACCACTTGGGAAGTCCTCGTGTTGCACCCCTTTTTTCGACCGAGTACTTTTTTCCGTATCAGGGGCGACGAAGATCGACGCAGGGCAGCTGAGGAAGGCCAACGGCGCTGACTATGGAAAATTTGGGCGAATTGCGACGTTCGGGGCCCGAGAATGGCACTTTTGCATGCGTGTCGCGGTCGATTCGGAGTGGAAGGGGATGTCGCTGGGCATCGGACAAAGTGAATTGGCGGACGAAGATTGTTGGGTGCGACCATACGAGCACTAATGCACCGGATCCCATCAGAACTCCGAAGTTAAAAGTGCTTCGGCGAGAGTAGTACTAAGTTGGGTGACCACTTGGGAAGTCCTCGTGTTGCACCCCTTTTTTCGACCGAGTACTTTTTTCCGTATCAGGGGCGACGAAGATCGACGCAGGGCAGCTGAGGAAGGCCAACGGCGCTGACTATGGAAAATTTGGGCGAATTGCGACGTTCGGGGCCCGAGAATGGCACTTTTGCATGCGTGTCGCGGTCGATTCGGAGTGGAAGGGGATGTCGCTGGGCATCGGACAAAGTGAATTGGCGGACGAAGATTGTTGGGTGCGACCATACGAGCACTAATGCACCGGATCCCATCAGAACTCCGAAGTTAAAAGTGCTTCGGCGAGAGTAGTACTAAGTTGGGTGACCACTTGGGAAGTCCTCGTGTTGCACCCCTTTTTTCGACCGAGTACTTTTTTCCGTATCAGGGGCGACGAAGATCGACGCAGGACAGCTGAGGAAGGCCAACGGCGCTGACTATGGAAAGTTTGGGCGAATTGCGACGTTCGGGGCCCGAGAATGGCACTTTTGCATGCGTGTCGCGGTCGATTCGGAGTGGAAGGGGATGTCGCTGGGCATCGGACAAAGTGAATTGGCGGACGAAGATTGTTGGGTGCGACCATACGAGCACTAATGCACCGGATCCCATCAGAACTCCGAAGTTAAAAGTGCTTCGGCGAGAGTAGTACTAAGTTGGGTGACCACTTGGGAAGTCCTCGTGTTGCACCCCTTTTTTCGACCGAGTACTTTTTTCCGTATCAGGGGCGACGAAGATCGACGCAGGGCAGCTGAGGAAGGCCAACGGCGCTGACTATGGAAAATTTGGGCGAATTGCGACGTTCGGGGCCCGAGAATGGCACTTTTGCATGCGTGTCGCGGTCGATTCGGAGTGGAAGGGGATGTCGCTGGGCATCGGACAAAGTGAATTGGCGGACGAAGATTGTTGGGTGCGACCATACGAGCACTAATGCACCGGATCCCATCAGAACTCCGAAGTTAAAAGTGCTTCGGCGAGAGTAGTACTAAGTTGGGTGACCACTTGGGAAGTCCTCGTGTTGCACCCCTTTTTTTCGACCGAGTACTTTTTTCCGTATCAGGGGCGACGAAGATCGACGCAGGGCAGCTGAGGAAGGCCAACGGCGCTGACTATGGAAAATTTGGGCGAATTGCGACGTTCGGGGCCCGAGAATGGCACTTTTGCATGCGTGTCGCGGTCGATTCGGAGTGGAAGGGGATGTCGCTGGGTCCAGTAGATCGACGCAGGACAGCTGAGGAAGGCCAACGGCGCTGACTATGGAAAATTTGGGCGAAATTGCGACGTTCGGGGCCCGAGAATGGCACTTTTGCATGCGTGTCGCGGTCGATTCGGAGTGGAAGGGGATGTCGCTGGGCATCGGACAAAGTGAATTGGCGGACGAAGATTGTTGGGTGCGACCATACGAGCACTAATGCACCGGATCCCATCAGAACTCCGAAGTTAAAAGTGCTTCGGCGAGAGTAGTACTAAGTTGGGTGACCACTTGGGAAGTCCTCGTGTTGCACCCCTTTTTTCGACCGAGTACTTTTTTCCGTATCAGGGGCGACGAAGATCGACGCAGGACAGCTGAGGAAGGCCAACGGCGCTGACTATGGAAAATTTGGGCGAAATTGCGACGTTCGGGGCCCGAGAATGGCACTTTTGCATGCGTGTCGCGGTCGATTCGGAGTGGAAGGGGATGTCGCTGGGCATCGGACAAAGTGAATTGGCGGACGAAGATTGTTGGGTGCGACCATACGAGCACTAATGCACCGGATCCCATCAGAACTCCGAAGTTAAAAGTGCTTCGGCGAGAGTAGTACTAAGTTGGGTGACCACTTGGGAAGTCCTCGTGTTGCACCCCTTTTTTCGACCGAGTACTTTTTTCCGTATCAGGGGCGACGAAGATCGACGCAGGGACAGCTGAGGAAGGCCAACGGCGCTGACTATGGAAAATTTGGGCGAATTGCGACGTTCGGGGCCCGAGAATGGCACTTTTGCATGCGTGTCGCGGTCGATTCGGAGTGGAAGGGGATGTCGCTGGGCATCGGACAAAGTGAATTGGCGGACGAAGATTGTTGGGTGCGACCATACGAGCACTAATGCACCGGATCCCATCAGAACTCCGAAGTTAAAAGTGCTTCGGCGAGAGTAGTACTAAGTTGGGTGACCACTTGGGAAGTCCTCGTGTTGCACCCCTTTTTTCGACCGAGTACTTTTTTCCGTATCAGGGGCGACGAAGATCGACGCAGGACAGCTGAGGAAGGCCAACGGCGCTGACTATGGAAAGTTTGGGCGAATTGCGACGTTCGGGGCCCGAGAATGGCACTTTTGCATGCGTGTCGCGGTCGATTCGGAGTGGAAGGGGATGTCGCTGGGCATCGGACAAAGTGAATTGGCGGACGAAGATTGTTGGGTGCGACCATACGAGCACTAATGCACCGGATCCCATCAGAACTCCGAAGTTAAAAGTGCTTCGGCGAGAGTAGTACTAAGTTGGGTGACCACTTGGGAAGTCCTCGTGTTGCACCCCTTTTTTCGACCGAGTACTTTTTTCCGTATCAGGGGCGACGAAGATCGACGCAGGACAGCTGAGGAAGGCCAACGGCGCTGACTATGGAAAGTTTGGGCGAATTGCGACGTTCGGGGCCCGAGAATGGCACTTTTGCATGCGTGTCGCGGTCGATTCGGAGTGGAAGGGGATGTCGCTGGGCATCGGACAAAGTGAATTGGCGGACGAAGATTGTTGGGTGCGACCATACGAGCACTAATGCACCGGATCCCATCAGAACTCCGAAGTTAAAAGTGCTTCGGCGAGAGTAGTACTAAGTTGGGTGACCACTTGGGAAGTCCTCGTGTTGCACCCCTTTTTTCGACCGAGTACTTTTTTCCAGTATCAGGGGCGACGAAGATCGACGCAGGACAGCTGAGGAAGGCCAACGGCGCTGACTATGGAAAGTTTGGGCGAATTGCGACGTTCGGGGCCCGAGAATGGCACTTTTGCATGCGTGTCGCGGTCGATTCGGAGTGGAAGGGGATGTCGCTGGGCATCGGACAAAGTGAATTGGCGGACGAAGATTGTTGGGTGCGACCATACGAGCACTAATGCACCGGATCCCATCAGAACTCCGAAGTTAAAAGTGCTTCGGCGAGAGTAGTACTAAGTTGGGTGACCACTTGGGAAGTCCTCGTGTTGCACCCCTTTTTTCGACCGAGTACTTTTTTCCAGTATCAGGGGCGACGAAGATCGACGCAGGACAGCTGAGGAAGGCCAACGGCGCTGACTATGGAAAATTTGGGCGAATTGCGACGTTCGGGGCCCGAGAATGGCACTTTTGCATGCGTGTCGCGGTCGATTCGGAGTGGAAGGGGATGTCGCTGGGCATCGGACAAAGTGAATTGGCGGACGAAGATTGTTGGGTGCGACCATACGAGCACTAATGCACCGGATCCCATCAGAACTCCGAAGTTAAAAGTGCTTCGGCGAGAGTAGTACTAAGTTGGGTGACCACTTGGGAAGTCCTCGTGTTGCACCCCTTTTTTCGACCGAGTACTTTTTTCCATATCAGGGGCGACGAAGATCGACGCAGGACAGCTGAGGAAGGCCAACGGCGCTGACTATGGAAAATTTGGGCGAAATTGCGACGTTCGGGGCCCGAGAATGGCACTTTTGCATGCGTGTCGCGGTCGATTCGGAGTGGAAGGGGATGTCGCTGGGCATCGGACAAAGTGAATTGGCGGACGAAGATTGTTGGGTGCGACCATACGAGCACTAATGCACCGGATCCCATCAGAACTCCGAAGTTAAAAGTGCTTCGGCGAGAGTAGTACTAAGTTGGGTGACCACTTGGGAAGTCCTCGTGTTGCACCCCTTTTTTCGACCGAGTACTTTTTTCCAGTATCAGGGGCGACGAAGATCGACGCAGGACAGCTGAGGAAGGCCAACGGCGCTGACTATGGAAAATTTGGGCGAATTGCGACGTTCGGGGCCCGAGAATGGCACTTTTGCATGCGTGTCGCGGTCGATTCGGAGTGGAAGGGGATGTCGCTGGGCATCGGACAAAGTGAATTGGCGGACGAAGATTGTTGGGTGCGACCATACGAGCACTAATGCACCGGATCCCATCAGAACTCCGAAGTTAAAAGTGCTTCGGCGAGAGTAGTACTAAGTTGGGTGACCACTTGGGAAGTCCTCGTGTTGCACCCCTTTTTTCGACCGAGTACTTTTTTCCAGTATCAGGGGCGACGAAGATCGACGCAGGACAGCTGAGGAAGGCCAACGGCGCTGACTATGGAAAATTTGGGCGAAATTGCGACGTTCGGGGCCCGAGAATGGCACTTTTGCATGCGTGTCGCGGTCGATTCGGAGTGGAAGGGGATGTCGCTGGGCATCGGACAAAGTGAATTGGCGGACGAAGATTGTTGGGTGCGACCATACGAGCACTAATGCACCGGATCCCATCAGAACTCCGAAGTTAAAAGTGCCTCGGCGAGAGTAGTACTAAGTTGGGTGACCACTTGGGAAGTCCTCGTGTTGCACCCCTTTTTTCGACCGAGTACTTTTTTCCATATCAGGGGCGACGAAGATCGACGCAGGACAGCTGAGGAAGGCCAACGGCGCTGACTATGGAAAATTTGGGCAAATTGCGACGTTCGGGGCCCGAGAATGGCACTTTTGCATGCGTGTCGCGGTCGATTCGGAGTGGAAGGGGATGTCGCTGGGCATCGGACAAAGTGAATTGGCGGACGAAGATTGTTGGGTGCGACCATACGAGCACTAATGCACCGGATCCCATCAGAACTCCGAAGTTAAAAGTGCTTCGGCGAGAGTAGTACTAAGTTGGGTGACCACTTGGGAAGTCCTCGTGTTGCACCCCTTTTTTCGACCGAGTACTTTTTTCCAGTATCAGGGGCGACGAAGATCGACGCAGGACAGCTGAGGAAGGCCAACGGCGCTGACTATGGAAAATTTGGGCAAATTGCGACGTTCGGGGCCCGAGAATGGCACTTTTGCATGCGTGTCGCGGTCGATTCGGAGTGGAAGGGGATGTCGCTGGGCATCGGACAAAGTGAATTGGCGGACGAAGATTGTTGGGTGCGACCATACGAGCACTAATGCACCGGATCCCATCAGAACTCCGAAGTTAAAAGTGCTTCGGCGAGAGTAGTACTAAGTTGGGTGACCACTTGGGAAGTCCTCGTGTTGCACCCCTATCAGGGGCGACGAAGATCGACGCAGGACAGCTGAGGAAGGCCAACGGCGCTGACTATGGAAAATTTGGGCAAATTGCGACGTTCGGGGCCCGAGAATGGCACTTTTGCATGCGTGTCGCGGTCGATTCGGAGTGGAAGGGGATGTCGCTGGGCATCGGACAAAGTGAATTGGCGGACGAAGATTGTTGGGTGCGACCATACGAGCACTAATGCACCGGATCCCATCAGAACTCCGAAGTTAAAAGTGCTTCGGCGAGAGTAGTACTAAGTTGGGTGACCACTTGGGAAGTCCTCGTGTTGCACCCCTTTTTTCGACCGAGTACTTTTTTCCATATCAGGGGCGACGAAGATCGACGCAGGACAGCTGAGGAAGGCCAACGGCGCTGACTATGGAAAGTTTGGGCGAATTGCGACGTTCGGGGCCCGAGAATGGCACTTTTGCATGCGTGTCGCGGTCGATTCGGAGTGGAAGGGGATGTCGCTGGGCATCGGACAAAGTGAATTGGCGGACGAAGATTGTTGGGTGCGACCATACGAGCACTAATGCACCGGATCCCATCAGAACTCCGAAGTTAAAAGTGCTTCGGCGAGAGTAGTACTAAGTTGGGTGACCACTTGGGAAGTCCTCGTGTTGCACCCCTTTTTTCGACCGAGTACTTTTTTCCATATCAGGGGCGACGAAGATCGACGCAGGACAGCTGAGGAAGGCCAACGGCGCTGACTATGGAAAATTTGGGCAAATTGCGACGTTCGGGGCCCGAGAATGGCACTTTTGCATGCGTGTCGCGGTCGATTCGGAGTGGAAGGGGATGTCGCTGGGCATCGGACAAAGTGAATTGGCGGACGAAGATTGTTGGGTGCGACCATACGAGCACTAATGCACCGGATCCCATCAGAACTCCGAAGTTAAAAGTGCTTCGGCGAGAGTAGTACTAAGTTGGGTGACCACTTGGGAAGTCCTCGTGTTGCACCCCTTTTTTCGACCGAGTACTTTTTTCCATATCAGGGGCGACGAAGATCGACGCAGGACAGCTGAGGAAGGCCAACGGCGCTGACTATGGAAAATTTGGGCAAATTGCGACGTTCGGGGCCCGAGAATGGCACTTTTGCATGCGTGTCGCGGTCGATTCGGAGTGGAAGGGGATGTCGCTGGGCATCGGACAAAGTGAATTGGCGGACGAAGATTGTTGGGTGCGACCATACGAGCACTAATGCACCGGATCCCATCAGAACTCCGAAGTTAAAAGTGCCTCGGCGAGAGTAGTACTAAGTTGGGTGACCACTTGGGAAGTCCTCGTGTTGCACCCCTTTTTTCGACCGAGTACTTTTTTCCATATCAGGGGCGACGAAGATCGACGCAGGACAGCTGAGGAAGGCCAACGGCGCTGACTATGGAAAATTTGGGCAAATTGCGACGTTCGGGGCCCGAGAATGGCACTTTTGCATGCGTGTCGCGGTCGATTCGGAGTGGAAGGGGATGTCGCTGGGCATCGGACAAAGTGAATTGGCGGACGAAGATTGTTGGGTGCGACCATACGAGCACTAATGCACCGGATCCCATCAGAACTCCGAAGTTAAAAGTGCTTCGGCGAGAGTAGTACTAAGTTGGGTGACCACTTGGGAAGTCCTCGTGTTGCACCCCTTTTTTCGACCGAGTACTTTTTTCCATATCAGGGGCGACGAAGATCGACGCAGGACAGCTGAGGAAGGCCAACGGCGCTGACTATGGAAAATTTGGGCAAATTGCGACGTTCGGGGCCCGAGAATGGCACTTTTGCATGCGTGTCGCGGTCGATTCGGAGTGGAAGGGGATGTCGCTGGGCATCGGACAAAGTGAATTGGCGGACGAAGATTGTTGGGTGCGACCATACGAGCACTAATGCACCGGATCCCATCAGAACTCCGAAGTTAAAAGTGCTTCGGCGAGAGTAGTACTAAGTTGGGTGACCACTTGGGAAGTCCTCGTGTTGCACCCCTTTTTTCGACCGAGTACTTTTTTCCATATCAGGGGCGACGAAGATCGACGCAGGACAGCTGAGGAAGGCCAACGGCGCTGACTATGGAAAATTTGGGCAAATTGCGACGTTCGGGGCCCGAGAATGGCACTTTTGCATGCGTGTCGCGGTCGATTCGGAGTGGAAGGGGATGTCGCTGGGCATCGGACAAAGTGAATTGGCGGACGAAGATTGTTGGGTGCGACCATACGAGCACTAATGCACCGGATCCCATCAGAACTCCGAAGTTAAAAGTGCCTCGGCGAGAGTAGTACTAAGTTGGGTGACCACTTGGGAAGTCCTCGTGTTGCACCCCTTTTTTCGACCGAGTACTTTTTTCCATATCAGGGGCGACGAAGATCGACGCAGGACAGCTGAGGAAGGCCAACGGCGCTGACTATGGAAAATTTGGGCAAATTGCGACGTTCGGGGCCCGAGAATGGCACTTTTGCATGCGTGTCGCGGTCGATTCGGAGTGGAAGGGGATGTCGCTGGGCATCGGACAAAGTGAATTGGCGGACGAAGATTGTTGGGTGCGACCATACGAGCACTAATGCACCGGATCCCATCAGAACTCCGAAGTTAAAAGTGCCTCGGCGAGAGTAGTACTAAGTTGGGTGACCACTTGGGAAGTCCTCGTGTTGCACCCCTTTTTTCGACCGAGTACTTTTTTCCATATCAGGGGCGACGAAGATCGACGCAGGACAGCTGAGGAAGGCCAACGGCGCTGACTATGGAAAATTTGGGCAAATTGCGACGTTCGGGGCCCGAGAATGGCACTTTTGCATGCGTGTCGCGGTCGATTCGGAGTGGAAGGGGATGTCGCTGGGCATCGGACAAAGTGAATTGGCGGACGAAGATTGTTGGGTGCGACCATACGAGCACTAATGCACCGGATCCCATCAGAACTCCGAAGTTAAAAGTGCCTCGGCGAGAGTAGTACTAAGTTGGGTGACCACTTGGGAAGTCCTCGTGTTGCACCCCTTTTTTCGACCGAGTACTTTTTTCCATATCAGGGGCGACGAAGATCGACGCAGGACAGCTGAGGAAGGCCAACGGCGCTGACTATGGAAAATTTGGGCAAATTGCGACGTTCGGGGCCCGAGAATGGCACTTTTGCATGCGTGTCGCGGTCGATTCGGAGTGGAAGGGGATGTCGCTGGGCATCGGACAAAGTGAATTGGCGGACGAAGATTGTTGGGTGCGACCATACGAGCACTAATGCACCGGATCCCATCAGAACTCCGAAGTTAAAAGTGCCTCGGCGAGAGTAGTACTAAGTTGGGTGACCACTTGGGAAGTCCTCGTGTTGCACCCCTTTTTTCGACCGAGTACTTTTTTCCATATCAGGGGCGACGAAGATCGACGCAGGACAGCTGAGGAAGGCCAACGGCGCTGACTATGGAAAATTTGGGCAAATTGCGACGTTCGGGGCCCGAGAATGGCACTTTTGCATGCGTGTCGCGGTCGATTCGGAGTGGAAGGGGATGTCGCTGGGCATCGGACAAAGTGAATTGGCGGACGAAGATTGTTGGGTGCGACCATACGAGCACTAATGCACCGGATCCCATCAGAACTCCGAAGTTAAAAGTGCCTCGGCGAGAGTAGTACTAAGTTGGGTGACCACTTGGGAAGTCCTCGTGTTGCACCCCTTTTTTCGACCGAGTACTTTTTTCCATATCAGGGGCGACGAAGATCGACGCAGGACAGCTGAGGAAGGCCAACGGCGCTGACTATGGAAAATTTGGGCAAATTGCGACGTTCGGGGCCCGAGAATGGCACTTTTGCATGCGTGTCGCGGTCGATTCGGAGTGGAAGGGGATGTCGCTGGGCATCGGACAAAGTGAATTGGCGGACGAAGATTGTTGGGTGCGACCATACGAGCACTAATGCACCGGATCCCATCAGAACTCCGAAGTTAAAAGTGCCTTCGGCGAGAGTAGTACTAAGTTGGGTGACCACTTGGGAAGTCCTCGTGTTGCACCCCTTTTTTCGACCGAGTACTTTTTTCCATATCAGGGGCGACGAAGATCGACGCAGGACAGCTGAGGAAGGCCAACGGCGCTGACTATGGAAAATTTGGGCAAATTGCGACGTTCGGGGCCCGAGAATGGCACTTTTGCATGCGTGTCGCGGTCGATTCGGAGTGGAAGGGGATGTCGCTGGGCATCGGACAAAGTGAATTGGCGGACGAAGATTGTTGGGTGCGACCATACGAGCACTAATGCACCGGATCCCATCAGAACTCCGAAGTTAAAAGTGCCTCGGCGAGAGTAGTACTAAGTTGGGTGACCACTTGGGAAGTCCTCGTGTTGCACCCCTTTTTTCGACCGAGTACTTTTTTCCATATCAGGGGCGACGAAGATCGACGCAGGACAGCTGAGGAAGGCCAACGGCGCTGACTATGGAAAATTTGGGCAAATTGCGACGTTCGGGGCCCGAGAATGGCACTTTTGCATGCGTGTCGCGGTCGATTCGGAGTGGAAGGGGATGTCGCTGGGCATCGGACAAAGTGAATTGGCGGACGAAGATTGTTGGGTGCGACCATACGAGCACTAATGCACCGGATCCCATCAGAACTCCGAAGTTAAAAGTGCCTCGGCGAGAGTAGTACTAAGTTGGGTGACCACTTGGGAAGTCCTCGTGTTGCACCCCTTTTTTCGACCGAGTACTTTTTTCCATATCAGGGGCGACGAAGATCGACGCAGGACAGCTGAGGAAGGCCAACGGCGCTGACTATGGAAAATTTGGGCAAATTGCGACGTTCGGGGCCCGAGAATGGCACTTTTGCATGCGTGTCGCGGTCGATTCGGAGTGGAAGGGGATGTCGCTGGGCATCGGACAAAGTGAATTGGCGGACGAAGATTGTTGGGTGCGACCATACGAGCACTAATGCACCGGATCCCATCAGAACTCCGAAGTTAAAAGTGCCTCGGCGAGAGTAGTACTAAGTTGGGTGACCACTTGGGAAGTCCTCGTGTTGCACCCCTTTTTTCGACCGAGTACTTTTTTCCATATCAGGGGCGACGAAGATCGACGCAGGACAGCTGAGGAAGGCCAACGGCGCTGACTATGGAAAATTTGGGCAAATTGCGACGTTCGGGGCCCGAGAATGGCACTTTTGCATGCGTGTCGCGGTCGATTCGGAGTGGAAGGGGATGTCGCTGGGCATCGGACAAAGTGAATTGGCGGACGAAGATTGTTGGGTGCGACCATACGAGCACTAATGCACCGGATCCCATCAGAACTCCGAAGTTAAAAGTGCTTCGGCGAGAGTAGTACTAAGTTGGGTGACCACTTGGGAAGTCCTCGTGTTGCACCCCTTTTTTCGACCGAGTACTTTTTTCCATATCAGGGGCGACGAAGATCGACGCAGGACAGCTGAGGAAGGCCAACGGCGCTGACTATGGAAAATTTGGGCAAATTGCGACGTTCGGGGCCCGAGAATGGCACTTTTGCATGCGTGTCGCGGTCGATTCGGAGTGGAAGGGGATGTCGCTGGGCATCGGACAAAGTGAATTGGCGGACGAAGATTGTTGGGTGCGACCATACGAGCACTAATGCACCGGATCCCATCAGAACTCCGAAGTTAAAAGTGCTTCGGCGAGAGTAGTACTAAGTTGGGTGACCACTTGGGAAGTCCTCGTGTTGCACCCCTTTTTTCGACCGAGTACTTTTTTCCATATCAGGGGCGACGAAGATCGACGCAGGACAGCTGAGGAAGGCCAACGGCGCTGACTATGGAAAATTTGGGCAAATTGCGACGTTCGGGGCCCGAGAATGGCACTTTTGCATGCGTGTCGCGGTCGATTCGGAGTGGAAGGGGATGTCGCTGGGCATCGGACAAAGTGAATTGGCGGACGAAGATTGTTGGGTGCGACCATACGAGCACTAATGCACCGGATCCCATCAGAACTCCGAAGTTAAAAGTGCTTCGGCGAGAGTAGTACTAAGTTGGGTGACCACTTGGGAAGTCCTCGTGTTGCACCCCTTTTTTCGACCGAGTACTTTTTTCCATATCAGGGGCGACGAAGATCGACGCAGGACAGCTGAGGAAGGCCAACGGCGCTGACTATGGAAAATTTGGGCAAATTGCGACGTTCGGGGCCCGAGAATGGCACTTTTGCATGCGTGTCGCGGTCGATTCGGAGTGGAAGGGGATGTCGCTGGGCATCGGACAAAGTGAATTGGCGGACGAAGATTGTTGGGTGCGACCATACGAGCACTAATGCACCGGATCCCATCAGAACTCCGAAGTTAAAAGTGCTTCGGCGAGAGTAGTACTAAGTTGGGTGACCACTTGGGAAGTCCTCGTGTTGCACCCCTTTTTTCGACCGAGTACTTTTTTCCATATCAGGGGCGACGAAGATCGACGCAGGACAGCTGAGGAAGGCCAACGGCGCTGACTATGGAAAATTTGGGCAAATTGCGACGTTCGGGGCCCGAGAATGGCACTTTTGCATGCGTGTCGCGGTCGATTCGGAGTGGAAGGGGATGTCGCTGGGCATCGGACAAAGTGAATTGGCGGACGAAGATTGTTGGGTGCGACCATACGAGCACTAATGCACCGGATCCCATCAGAACTCCGAAGTTAAAAGTGCCTCGGCGAGAGTAGTACTAAGTTGGGTGACCACTTGGGAAGTCCTCGTGTTGCACCCCTTTTTTCGACCGAGTACTTTTTTCCATATCAGGGGCGACGAAGATCGACGCAGGACAGCTGAGGAAGGCCAACGGCGCTGACTATGGAAAATTTGGGCAAATTGCGACGTTCGGGGCCCGAGAATGGCACTTTTGCATGCGTGTCGCGGTCGATTCGGAGTGGAAGGGGATGTCGCTGGGCATCGGACAAAGTGAATTGGCGGACGAAGATTGTTGGGTGCGACCATACGAGCACTAATGCACCGGATCCCATCAGAACTCCGAAGTTAAAAGTGCCTCGGCGAGAGTAGTACTAAGTTGGGTGACCACTTGGGAAGTCCTCGTGTTGCACCCCTTTTTTCGACCGAGTACTTTTTTCCATATCAGGGGCGACGAAGATCGACGCAGGACAGCTGAGGAAGGCCAACGGCGCTGACTATGGAAAATTTGGGCAAATTGCGACGTTCGGGGCCCGAGAATGGCACTTTTGCATGCGTGTCGCGGTCGATTCGGAGTGGAAGGGGATGTCGCTGGGCATCGGACAAAGTGAATTGGCGGACGAAGATTGTTGGGTGCGACCATACGAGCACTAATGCACCGGATCCCATCAGAACTCCGAAGTTAAAAGTGCCTCGGCGAGAGTAGTACTAAGTTGGGTGACCACTTGGGAAGTCCTCGTGTTGCACCCCTTTTTTCGACCGAGTACCTTTTTTCCATATCAGGGGCGACGAAGATCGACGCAGGACAGCTGAGGAAGGCCAACGGCGCTGACTATGGAAAATTTGGGCAAATTGCGACGTTCGGGGCCCGAGAATGGCACTTTTGCATGCGTGTCGCGGTCGATTCGGAGTGGAAGGGGATGTCGCTGGGCATCGGACAAAGTGAATTGGCGGACGAAGATTGTTGGGTGCGACCATACGAGCACTAATGCACCGGATCCCATCAGAACTCCGAAGTTAAAAGTGCCTTCGGCGAGAGTAGTACTAAGTTGGGTGACCACTTGGGAAGTCCTCGTGTTGCACCCCTTTTTTCGACCGAGTACTTTTTTCCATATCAGGGGCGACGAAGATCGACGCAGGACAGCTGAGGAAGGCCAACGGCGCTGACTATGGAAAATTTGGGCAAATTGCGACGTTCGGGGCCCGAGAATGGCACTTTTGCATGCGTGTCGCGGTCGATTCGGAGTGGAAGGGGATGTCGCTGGGCATCGGACAAAGTGAATTGGCGGACGAAGATTGTTGGGTGCGACCATACGAGCACTAATGCACCGGATCCCATCAGAACTCCGAAGTTAAAAGTGCTTCGGCGAGAGTAGTACTAAGTTGGGTGACCACTTGGGAAGTCCTCGTGTTGCACCCCTTTTTTCGACCGAGTACTTTTTTCCATATCAGGGGCGACGAAGATCGACGCAGGACAGCTGAGGAAGGCCAACGGCGCTGACTATGGAAAATTTGGGCAAATTGCGACGTTCGGGGCCCGAGAATGGCACTTTTGCATGCGTGTCGCGGTCGATTCGGAGTGGAAGGGGATGTCGCTGGGCATCGGACAAAGTGAATTGGCGGACGAAGATTGTTGGGTGCGACCATACGAGCACTAATGCACCGGATCCCATCAGAACTCCGAAGTTAAAAGTGCCTTCGGCGAGAGTAGTACTAAGTTGGGTGACCACTTGGGAAGTCCTCGTGTTGCACCCCTTTTTTCGACCGAGTACTTTTTTCCATATCAGGGGCGACGAAGATCGACGCAGGACAGCTGAGGAAGGCCAACGGCGCTGACTATGGAAAATTTGGGCAAATTGCGACGTTCGGGGCCCGAGAATGGCACTTTTGCATGCGTGTCGCGGTCGATTCGGAGTGGAAGGGGATGTCGCTGGGCATCGGACAAAGTGAATTGGCGGACGAAGATTGTTGGGTGCGACCATACGAGCACTAATGCACCGGATCCCATCAGAACTCCGAAGTTAAAAGTGCCTCGGCGAGAGTAGTACTAAGTTGGGTGACCACTTGGGAAGTCCTCGTGTTGCACCCCTTTTTTCGACCGAGTACTTTTTTCCATATCAGGGGCGACGAAGATCGACGCAGGACAGCTGAGGAAGGCCAACGGCGCTGACTATGGAAAATTTGGGCAAATTGCGACGTTCGGGGCCCGAGAATGGCACATTTGCATGCGTGTCGCGGTCGATTCGGAGTGGAAGGGGATGTCGCTGGGCATCGGACAAAGTGAATTGGCGGACGAAGATTGTTGGGTGCGACCATACGAGCACTAATGCACCGGATCCCATCAGAACTGCGAAGTTAAAAGTGCCTCGGCGAGAGTAGTACTAAGTTGGGTGACCACTTGGGAAGTCCTCGTGTTGCACCTCTTTTTTCGACCGAGTACCTTATGGCCAAAGTGATTGGGGACGAAAGCTTTAGGGACCATACGAGACTATTGCACGGATCCCATCAGAACTCCGAAGTTAAAAGTGCATCGGCGGAGAGTTAGTACTAATTTGGGGTGACCACTTGGGAAGTCATGTGTTTGCCACACCTTTTTTAGACCGAGTCTTTTTTCCTATATCAGGGGCGCACGAAGACGATCGACGCAGGGCACGCTGAGGAAGGCCAACGGCGCTGACTATGGAAATTTGGGCATAATTGCGACGTTCGGGGCCGAGAATGGCACTTTTGCATGCGTGTCGCGGTCGATTCGGAGTGGAAGGGGATGTCGCTGGGCATCGGACAAAGTGGAATGGCGGACGAAGGATTGTTGGGTGCGACCATACGAGCACTAATGCACAGGATCCATCAGAACTCGAAGTTAAAAGTGCTTCGGCGAGAGTAGTACTAAGTTGGGTGACAATTGGGAAGTCCTCGTGTTGCACCCCTTTTTTTCGACCGCGTACCTTTTTTTCCATATCAGGGGCGACGAAGATCGACGCAGGACAGCTGAGGAAGGCCAACGGCGCTGACTATGGAAAATTTGGGCAAATTGCGACGTTCGGGGCCCGAGAATGGCACTTTTGCATGCGTGTCGCGGTCGATTCGGAGTGGAAGGGGATGTCGCTGGGCATCGGACAAAGTGAATTGGCGGACGAAGATTGTTGGGTGCGACCATACGAGCACTAATGCACCGGATCCCATCAGAACTCCGAAGTTAAAAGTGCCTCGGCGAGAGTAGTACTAAGTTGGGTGACCACTTGGGAAGTCCTCGTGTTGCACCCCTTTTTTCGACCGAGTACTTTTTTCCATATCAGGGGCGACGAAGATCGACGCAGGACAGCTGAGGAAGGCCAACGGCGCTGACTATGGAAAATTTGGGCAAATTGCGACGTTCGGGGCCCGAGAATGGCACTTTTGCATGCGTGTCGCGGTCGATTCGGAGTGGAAGGGGATGTCGCTGGGCATCGGACAAAGTGAATTGGCGGACGAAGATTGTTGGGTGCGACCATACGAGCACTAATGCACCGGATCCCATCAGAACTCCGAAGTTAAAAGTGCCTCGGCGAGAGTAGTACTAAGTTGGGTGACCACTTGGGAAGTCCTCGTGTTGCACCCCTTTTTTCGACCGAGTACTTTTTTCCATATCAGGGGCGACGAAGATCGACGCAGGACAGCTGAGGAAGGCCAACGGCGCTGACTATGGAAAATTTGGGCAAATTGCGACGTTCGGGGCCCGAGAATGGCACTTTTGCATGCGTGTCGCGGTCGATTCGGAGTGGAAGGGGATGTCGCTGGGCATCGGACAAAGTGAATTGGCGGACGAAGATTGTTGGGTGCGACCATACGAGCACTAATGCACCGGATCCCATCAGAACTCCGAAGTTAAAAGTGCCTCGGCGAGAGTAGTACTAAGTTGGGTGACCACTTGGGAAGTCCTCGTGTTGCACCCCTTTTTTCGACCGAGTACTTTTTTCCATATCAGGGGCGACGAAGATCGACGCAGGACAGCTGAGGAAGGCCAACGGCGCTGACTATGGAAAATTTGGGCAAATTGCGACGTTCGGGGCCCGAGAATGGCACTTTTGCATGCGTGTCGCGGTCGATTCGGAGTGGAAGGGGATGTCGCTGGGCATCGGACAAAGTGAATTGGCGGACGAAGATTGTTGGGTGCGACCATACGAGCACTAATGCACCGGATCCCATCAGAACTCCGAAGTTAAAAGTGCTTCGGCGAGAGTAGTACTAAGTTGGGTGACCACTTGGGAAGTCCTCGTGTTGCACCCCTTTTTTCGACCGAGTACTTTTTTCCATATCAGGGGCGACGAAGATCGACGCAGGACAGCTGAGGAAGGCCAACGGCGCTGACTATGGAAAATTTGGGCAAATTGCGACGTTCGGGGCCCGAGAATGGCACTTTTGCATGCGTGTCGCGGTCGATTCGGAGTGGAAGGGGATGTCGCTGGGCATCGGACAAAGTGAATTGGCGGACGAAGATTGTTGGGTGCGACCATACGAGCACTAATGCACCGGATCCCATCAGAACTCCGAAGTTAAAAGTGCCTCGGCGAGAGTAGTACTAAGTTGGGTGACCACTTGGGAAGTCCTCGTGTTGCACCCCTTTTTTCGACCGAGTACTTTTTTCCATATCAGGGGCGACGAAGATCGACGCAGGACAGCTGAGGAAGGCCAACGGCGCTGACTATGGAAAATTTGGGCAAATTGCGACGTTCGGGGCCCGAGAATGGCACTTTTGCATGCGTGTCGCGGTCGATTCGGAGTGGAAGGGGATGTCGCTGGGCATCGGACAAAGTGAATTGGCGGACGAAGATTGTTGGGTGCGACCATACGAGCACTAATGCACCGGATCCCATCAGAACTCCGAAGTTAAAAGTGCCTCGGCGAGAGTAGTACTAAGTTGGGTGACCACTTGGGAAGTCCTCGTGTTGCACCCCTTTTTTCGACCGAGTACTTTTTTCCATATCAGGGGCGACGAAGATCGACGCAGGACAGCTGAGGAAGGCCAACGGCGCTGACTATGGAAAATTTGGGCAAATTGCGACGTTCGGGGCCCGAGAATGGCACTTTTGCATGCGTGTCGCGGTCGATTCGGAGTGGAAGGGGATGTCGCTGGGCATCGGACAAAGTGAATTGGCGGACGAAGATTGTTGGGTGCGACCATACGAGCACTAATGCACCGGATCCCATCAGAACTCCGAAGTTAAAAGTGCCTCGGCGAGAGTAGTACTAAGTTGGGTGACCACTTGGGAAGTCCTCGTGTTGCACCCCTTTTTTCGACCGAGTACTTTTTTCCATATCAGGGGCGACGAAGATCGACGCAGGACAGCTGAGGAAGGCCAACGGCGCTGACTATGGAAAATTTGGGCAAATTGCGACGTTCGGGGCCCGAGAATGGCACTTTTGCATGCGTGTCGCGGTCGATTCGGAGTGGAAGGGGATGTCGCTGGGCATCGGACAAAGTGAATTGGCGGACGAAGATTGTTGGGTGCGACCATACGAGCACTAATGCACCGGATCCCATCAGAACTCCGAAGTTAAAAGTGCTCGGCGAGAGTAGTACTAAGTTGGGTGACCACTTGGGAAGTCCTCGTGTTGCACCCCTTTTTTCGACCGAGTACTTTTTTCCATATCAGGGGCGACGAAGATCGACGCAGGACAGCTGAGGAAGGCCAACGGCGCTGACTATGGAAAATTTGGGCAAATTGCGACGTTCGGGGCCCGAGAATGGCACTTTTGCATGCGTGTCGCGGTCGATTCGGAGTGGAAGGGGATGTCGCTGGGCATCGGACAAAGTGAATTGGCGGACGAAGATTGTTGGGTGCGACCATACGAGCACTAATGCACCGGATCCCATCAGAACTCCGAAGTTAAAAGTGCTCGGCGAGAGTAGTACTAAGTTGGGTGACCACTTGGGAAGTCCTCGTGTTGCACCCCTTTTTTCGACCGAGTACTTTTTTCCATATCAGGGGCGACGAAGATCGACGCAGGACAGCTGAGGAAGGCCAACGGCGCTGACTATGGAAAATTTGGGCAAATTGCGACGTTCGGGGCCCGAGAATGGCACTTTTGCATGCGTGTCGCGGTCGATTCGGAGTGGAAGGGGATGTCGCTGGGCATCGGACAAAGTGAATTGGCGGACGAAGATTGTTGGGTGCGACCATACGAGCACTAATGCACCGGATCCCATCAGAACTCCGAAGTTAAAAGTGCTTCGGCGAGAGTAGTACTAAGTTGGGTGACCACTTGGGAAGTCCTCGTGTTGCACCCCTTTTTTCGACCGAGTACTTTTTTCCATATCAGGGGCGACGAAGATCGACGCAGGACAGCTGAGGAAGGCCAACGGCGCTGACTATGGAAAATTTGGGCAAATTGCGACGTTCGGGGCCCGAGAATGGCACTTTTGCATGCGTGTCGCGGTCGATTCGGAGTGGAAGGGGATGTCGCTGGGCATCGGACAAAGTGAATTGGCGGACGAAGATTGTTGGGTGCGACCATACGAGCACTAATGCACCGGATCCCATCAGAACTCCGAAGTTAAAAGTGCCTCGGCGAGAGTAGTACTAAGTTGGGTGACCACTTGGGAAGTCCTCGTGTTGCACCCCTTTTTTCGACCGAGTACTTTTTTCCATATCAGGGGCGACGAAGATCGACGCAGGACAGCTGAGGAAGGCCAACGGCGCTGACTATGGAAAATTTGGGCAAATTGCGACGTTCGGGGCCCGAGAATGGCACTTTTGCATGCGTGTCGCGGTCGATTCGGAGTGGAAGGGGATGTCGCTGGGCATCGGACAAAGTGAATTGGCGGACGAAGATTGTTGGGTGCGACCATACGAGCACTAATGCACCGGATCCCATCAGAACTCCGAAGTTAAAAGTGCCTCGGCGAGAGTAGTACTAAGTTGGGTGACCACTTGGGAAGTCCTCGTGTTGCACCCCTTTTTTCGACCGAGTACTTTTTTCCATATCAGGGGCGACGAAGATCGACGCAGGACAGCTGAGGAAGGCCAACGGCGCTGACTATGGAAAATTTGGGCAAATTGCGACGTTCGGGGCCCGAGAATGGCACTTTTGCATGCGTGTCGCGGTCGATTCGGAGTGGAAGGGGATGTCGCTGGGCATCGGACAAAGTGAATTGGCGGACGAAGATTGTTGGGTGCGACCATACGAGCACTAATGCACCGGATCCCATCAGAACTCCGAAGTTAAAAGTGCCTCGGCGAGAGTAGTACTAAGTTGGGTGACCACTTGGGAAGTCCTCGTGTTGCACCCCTTTTTTCGACCGAGTACTTTTTTCCATATCAGGGGCGACGAAGATCGACGCAGGACAGCTGAGGAAGGCCAACGGCGCTGACTATGGAAAATTTGGGCGAATTGCGACGTTCGGGGCCCGAGAATGGCACTTTTGCATGCGTGTCGCGGTCGATTCGGAGTGGAAGGGGATGTCGCTGGGCATCGGACAAAGTGAATTGGCGGACGAAGATTGTTGGGTGCGACCATACGAGCACTAATGCACCGGATCCCATCAGAACTCCGAAGTTAAAAGTGCTTCGGCGAGAGTAGTACTAAGTTGGGTGACCACTTGGGAAGTCCTCGTGTTGCACCCCTTTTTTCGACCGAGTACTTTTTTCCATATCAGGGGCGACGAAGATCGACGCAGGACAGCTGAGGAAGGCCAACGGCGCTGACTATGGAAAATTTGGGCAAATTGCGACGTTCGGGGCCCGAGAATGGCACTTTTGCATGCGTGTCGCGGTCGATTCGGAGTGGAAGGGGATGTCGCTGGGCATCGGACAAAGTGAATTGGCGGACGAAGATTGTTGGGTGCGACCATACGAGCACTAATGCACCGGATCCATCAGAACTGCGAAGTTAAAAGTGCCTCGGCGAGAGTAGTACTAAGTTGGGTGACCACTTGGGAAGTCCTCGTGTTGCACCCCTTTTTTCGACCGAGTACTTTTTTCCGTATCAGGGGCGACGAAGATCGACGCAGGACAGCTGAGGAAGGCCAACGGCGCTGACTATGGAAAATTTGGGCGAATTGCGACGTTCGGGGCCCGAGAATGGCACTTTTGCATGCGTGTCGCGGTCGATTCGGAGTGGAAGGGGATGTCGCTGGGCATCGGACAAAGTGAATTGGCGGACGAAGATTGTTGGGTGCGACCATACGAGCACTAATGCACCGGATCCCATCAGAACTCCGAAGTTAAAGTGCTTCGGCGAGAGTAGTACTAAGTTGGGTGACCACTTGGGAAGTCCTCGTGTTGCACCCCTTTTTTCGACCGAGTACTTTTTTCCGTATCAGGGGCGACGAAGATCGACGCAGGACAGCTGAGGAAGGCCAACGGCGCTGACTATGGAAAATTTGGGCGAAATTGCGACGTTCGGGGCCCGAGAATGGCACTTTTGCATGCGTGTCGCGGTCGATTCGGAGTGGAAGGGGATGTCGCTGGGCATCGGACAAAGTGAATTGGCGGACGAAGATTGTTGGGTGCGACCATACGAGCACTAATGCACCGGATCCCATCAGAACTCCGAAGTTAAAAGTGCCTCGGCGAGAGTAGTACTAAGTTGGGTGACCACTTGGGAAGTCCTCGTGTTGCACCCCTTTTTTCGACCGAGTACTTTTTTCCATATCAGGGCGACGAAGATCGACGCAGGACAGCTGAGGAAGGCCAACGGCGCTGACTATGGAAAATTTGGGCAAATTGCGACGTTCGGGGCCTGAGAATGGCACTTTTGCATGCGTGTCGCGGTCGATTCGGAGTGACGGGGATGTCGCTGGGCATCGGACAAAGTGAATCGACGAAGATTGTGGGTGCGACATACGAGCACTAATGCACCGTATCCCAGCGAACTACGAAGTTAAACAGTCGC
Source organism: Begonia masoniana (assembly GCA_022432975.1). Classification (NCBI taxonomy): domain Eukaryota; kingdom Viridiplantae; phylum Streptophyta; class Magnoliopsida; order Cucurbitales; family Begoniaceae; genus Begonia; species Begonia masoniana. The sequence goes on along the minus strand of CM039508.1, from coordinate 26,697,995 downwards.
TTCTGGAGAGAGTAGTACTAAGTGGGGTGACACTTTGGGAAGTCCTCGGTTTGCACCCTTTTTTCGGGACCGAGTATTTTTTTCCGTATCAGGGCGACGAAGATCGACGAAAGGGCATCTGAGGAAGGCCAACGGCGCTGTTGGGTGCGACCATACGAGCACTAATGCACCGGATCCCATCAGAACTCCGAGTTAAAAGTGCTTCGGCGAGAGTAGTACTAAGTTGGGTGACCACTTGGAAGTCCTCGTGTTGCACCCCTTTTTTCGACCGAGTACTTTTTTCCATATCAGGGGCGACGAAGATTGTTGGGTGCGACCATACGAGCACTAATGCACCGGATCCATCAGAACTCCGAAGTTAAAAGTGCCTCGGCGAGAGTAGTACTAAGTTGGGTGACCACTTGGAAGTCCTCGTGTTGCACCCCTTTTTTCGACCGAGTACCTTTTTCCATATCAGGGGCGACGAAGATCGACGCAGGACAGCTGAGGAAGGCCAACGCGCTGACTATGGAAAATTTGGGCGAATTGCGACGTTCGGGGCCGAGAATGGCACTTTTGCATGCGTGTCGCGTCGATTCGGAGTGG